>CAJUYH010000614.1:0-61632 GCA_910591685.1 Galerucella tenella
ACTCTCCTCAGAAACTGAGTAGAAGTAAGGGGGCACAATAGATCTTTTGGGTCTCAGTGAATGTCACCCTGAAATACATACATACATACATTCTATAGACCATGTCCAATTTCAAACGTTTCGAGAATAGTTTCTAGGAGTGAATGAAGTACGCAATTAGTACTGTGTAATTCCAGACTGGTTTACGGACTGTCCAGAAACAAAAACCCGAATAAAGCTGATAAAAGAAACTGGCTGAACCTAAATGAAACTCACCAATATGCTTTATCTCAACTCAACTCTTTCTTCCTTTGCTCTCCCACTGGGCTCCGGTACTGTATAGGTACTATAGTTGTTGTTTTTATCATCATGGTGATAATTATATATTTTTATTAATAAATGAAGTCAATCATTTGACTAATTGAGTATTATAATTTTGTTTCAGATGGAATAAGCGAAGCACTATTATACGAAACCATTCGTGATAAGTTACGTGATCCCGAAAAGGAAGTTCGCCAACATGCTCTTAGAGTACTTATGGATCTTATACAAGTAACCCAGTCATCCAATCTTGATCTTCGTATGCACGAATTGGTTCCAGAAATTATAAAAACGCTGGGCCATTCCTCACCTTCTTTAAGAAAAAGTGCATTGGATTCGCTTAAAAAGTATTTGGAATTGAGTGGAAGTTATTATGAGATTATGAAGGAATTGATTAACTCCTCAGATCATTTGATTAGTACTACTCCATTTTTAATCAATTCTGAAACAGATGATAAGACTGTGTTTTTGGTAACAGAGCAATTGTGGAAGGATTTGGACAATCCAAATATAAATCAAGAGATTCCTGCTAAATCGTTAGCTAGAATAAGGTAATATACAGTGTGGAAACCACTTATGGAATAAAATTCTTTATGTCATTATTTCAGAAAATTATAAAAAATGCCGAGACACGTCAACTTTTGAATTGAGTTGTGCGTTATGTAAACATAAATTTAAATGTACAGGGTGAGTCACGCAAGTATGCCATAGTAGGTGTTGTTTTTTTAATGAAACACCCTGTATATTTGCATATTTTTGAAATCCTCTTAATGAATCGATTCCAACAAACTAAATAATGTATGGTCAATCATGAATTGTACAGGGTGAAATTTTTATTTTTACAGTTATTAAACATATACATAAAATACCTGATGTATTTGATTTTAATACATTAAAATAAATGCTCAAAATGTTCTCCACCTAGTTGTTGGCAATAGTAGAGTCTCCTATAGAACTCCTCCTTAACTTTGTTTAAAGTTTAAGGTGAAATACTCCGTATTTTTGTAGTTATCCTGTCTTTGAGGTCTACAATGCTAGTTGGTTGTGTTCAATTATGAATTATACAGGGTGAAATTTGAAAATTAATAATTTATTACACTTGAAATATTGGTACTTTTTTAAATTAGCTAAATATGGATTTATCAAAAATCTAAACTAACTAATTATTAGACAAATTTTGGTATATTAAACATAACCTGCTACGCCCATGAATTTTAAAATTTTAAAAATTGCCTAAGAACGTCAATAATTAGACAAAATCGGTAAATAATGTGGATTGTTTTAAATCGGTAAATAATGTGGATTGTTTTCTATTCTGTCATTTGTTGATGTGTTGACAGTTTATACTGAAAAAGTAAAATCTTTGTCAAACACTCTTTTCTTGTCGACATAACAATGAAATATTTAACTGAGACTCACCGAATTGAGATTTTAATGATGATCGGGTACGGGGATAACTGCAGAAGTCAAGTTGAAATGGCAAACTTATTCAATCCCGAATTGCCTAATATTTCACAAAGTACTGTGTCTAAAGTTCATGCACAATTCAGAGAACATGGACATGTCAAACCATTGAAAACAAAACCACACTTCGTTGTAGATGATGTGAAAGTGGATATTTTGTTAAGTGTCGAAGAGAATCCAACTTCAAGTACACGTCAAATTGCCCGTGAAAATAATGTTAGTCATACAACTGTTCTAAGATGTCTTCATAAAGAAAAGCTTCATCTCTACAAATTAACTTCTGTACAGGAGTTAACAGAAGACAATTCAGATCGTAGAATGGATTTCTGCGAAAGATTGATGAATAAGCTGAACAGATATGAGATAGCTCTTGGTACCATTCTTTTTTCTGACGAATTAACATTCACATTGAATGGAGAGGTAAACCGACAGGACTGTAGGTATTGGTCAGCAGAGAATCCTAATTGGATGCGTGAGACACATACTCAGTACCGTCAAAAGATCCTAGCTTACCGAATGAAAATGTTCGGTTCCAGCAAGACGGGGCAACACTCTATCATGCTTTTATGGTAAGATCTTATTTAGATGAAATCTTCCCCAATAAATGGATTGGACGAAGAGGTACTATTGAGTGGCCAGCTAGATCGCCAGACTTTACGCCGTTAGATTTTTTCAGTGGGGTTATCTCAAGAACAAAGTATATGCAACACAACCAACTAGCATTGTAGACCTCAAAGACAGGATAACTACAAAAATACGGAGTATTTCACCTTAAACTTTAAACAAAGTTAAGGAGGAGTTCTATAGGAGACTGTACTATTGCCAACAACTAGGTGGAGAACATTTTGAGCATTTATTTTAATGTATTAAAATCAAATACATCAGGTATTTTATGTATATGTTTAATAACTGTAAAAATAAAAATTTCACCCTGTACAATTCATAATTGACCATACATTATTTAGTTTGTTGGAGTCGGTTCATTAAGAGGATATCAAAAATATGCAAATATACAGGGTCTTCCATTAAAAAAAACAACTCCGACTATGGCATACTTGCGTGAATCACCCTGTACATTTACATTTATGTTCACATAACGCACAACTCATTTCAAAAGTTGACGTGTCTCGGCATTTTTTAAAATTCTTTAAAATAATGACATAAAGAATTTTATTCCATAAGTGGTTTCCACACTGTATAATGCACATTCATTTCTAGTACCATTATCATTAACATACCGGATATTAGAGCAAAAATTAATTATTTTTCAGATACAATCTTGGAGATGATCGGTTTAGACATTTGATTGGTTTAGAAAAGTATAGAAAGCTTCAAGAAATATGTGAAATGTATGGCCTTCCAATAGATTATAGTGACGAAGATATGATGAACTGTGAGAAAGATCATTGGAGTAGTGACATCCCAATAGAAGATAAAGTAATCTTAGAGTCCGAAATAACGCTCAAAACAGGACCGGCGATCACCATCAAAATTCACGAGCAAAGTAGATCTAATAGTCCTGTCGGTAGCTGCGTAGAAAGAGAAAAAATTCCAAAATTCGGTGTGATTAAAGTATTTAAAGACGATAGTGGAAGTGACTATGAGGAAGCAGCAAGAAGAACACCTAGAAAGGTCCGCTTCGGCGGAGAGCATGTGAAACTACGTACACCTGAAAGCGACAGTAGTAATCAAGATGAACCAAAAAATACTTTGCGTATAACTGTTACAGATGCTGTTGCCATAACTACCAAAAAGAGTCTCATTCCAATAAGAATAACGTCTTTGCCATCAACACCTCTAAGAAAATCACAAACAGTCACAAAAAATAGATTACATAAATCAGCTCCAAATTTGAGCAGAAACTTTGAGACATCTAAAATACCGTTTAACAGAGAATCTAATCTGAAAGAAAAGTTCAATATTCCACAACGAAGATTGAAAGGTAAGTATCTTGAATGAATTAAAATCATTTCAATTGTGATTTTCCTCAATTACACTGTTAGAAGTTCTGACTGTTGCTTTGTCAACCCCAAACCACGTACTAAATCATTTAACTCTTTTTCTTCTTATTTTCTAGATCCTTTTGCCCTTTCTGGCGTCGGATATGGATTCCTATTTTCTTCATGTCTTTCTGTCTTTTGCGAGGTTTTTAATTTCTGCTATGGTCTTTCCTCTTTCTAAACCCATCTCTTGTATTTGATCTAACCATTTCTTTCTAGGACTACCCCTTTGTTTTTTGATCGGTTTCCCAATCTCCATTATTTCCTTGGTTAACCAATTTGCTTCCATTCTTACCATATATGACCATACCAGCTAAGTTTTTTTTACCTGTTATCAGTTCCTGTTTAGTTGTCTCTTTAATGACGTTATTTTTAATTCTTTCCCATTTAGTTTTTCCTGCAATTCAGCTTAGATAGTTCATTTCTATGGCGTTTATTCTAGTTTCCTTCTTTTTTTTCTCACAGTCCAATTTTCACTTGCATATAATATTGTAGGAACTGTTATCATATTTATGAATTTTAATTTTCACTTCCAAGTCTATATCTTCATGTCCAAGAATTGATTTATTTAGAGAGTGATATATTTTCTTTGATTTCTAAGTGACAAAGAAAGGTAAACACCCAGTATACTGTACTTTATTTTAATAATTCTTTGCAGGTAAACTTGCTTTAAGTTGAACAAAAAATGATTAAATTTTCACTAGTATAGTTAGAGGTCAAATTATTTCCAGAAAAATTTTCGAGCTCATGAATGTTTTGAAAATTTTCTGAAAATATTCATGAGCGAGAAAATATTTCCGGATTTAATTTGACCTCGTGTGGTATTCGATAAGAAAATTCCACACCAAATGTATTTATTTCCAACAACATCAAGGAGGTCTTCTTCAACTTCCAATCAACCTGCCATAGTATATAATAATGGTCCAAAGAATTTAGAAAACATCTAAGCTTGTAGTTGAAATGAATCAAAAATATCATGTAAGCAAATAAAAATTAGATTGTCAGAAAAAATATTCTGTCATTATAAACGTCAAAAAAATTCCCAGTATAATTCATCCGATTCATCTATGGTAATCTGTAAGAAATGCACGTTCTGATTGGTTAAAAATCACATGTGCGGAATTTTCAGCCTAATCTGCGGCGTATCAGACCCGTTTTTTTCTTTTTTTTGGAATTTGCAAATTTTACGATTTTTATTCACATTTTGTGAATCTATCGTTAGAAAATTGGTAGCAAAGTGCTTCACTTTAACGACCAAGATGCCCCGTGCGCGAAGACTAGCTCGTGTATCCCAGTTAAATGACTTTGAAAGGGGTCGCATTGTAGGCTTACGCGAAGCCGGATTTTCATTTAGAGAAATTCAGAGAACAAATCGTTCATAGTGAGATGTTATCAGGCATTGACTCAAGAAGGCCGGCAGCATAGAGCCATAGGCACTGGACGTCGTAGGGGCACAACAGGGCGTCAAGATCGGCGACTAAGACTTTTAGCCCTGAGAGATCAGTTTGGGTATACTAGAGCGATTGCAGATCAATGGTTTGGAGAACATGGAAGGATGGTTGGGATGCGTACAGTTTACAGGAAAATAAGAAGTTTTGGGCTTTTTGCTTGCCGACCCAATTGGGTCTTACCATTGACTCCTGAGCATAGACGAAACTGCCCGCAATGGTGCCAAGAGAAATTGAATTGGGATCAAGAATGGAATCACGTGATCTTTAGCGATAAATCGCGCTTTTGTTTGGGTATGCATGACGGCCGAGCAAGGGTGAGAAGGAGGCGTGGTGAAAGAAGAAATCCACAATTTGTTGTTGAAAGGCATATCCACCAAACCGTGGGTGTTATGGTATGGGGTGCCATATCCATTGGTAGCAGGTCACCTCTAGTTTTTATCCAAGGCAACATGACCGCCCTTCGTTACATTCAGGAAGTAGTGGAACCACATGTTCTTCCATATGTTCAGAGAGTTGAAAATGCCATTTTCCAACAAGACAACGCCAGGCCGCATGTTGCTAGAGTAACTTTAGACTTCATGGATCAACACCATATCAATCGTTTACCATGGTCTCCAAGATCGCTCGATCTTTCTCCAATTGAACATGTGTGAGACATGCTCGGCCAAAGGTTGCTTAACTTACCCCTTCCCCCTCAGACTCTAGCAGCTCTTAGACATGAGTTGGTGGTAGGGTGGAATGAGATACCTCAGGAGGACATTGACCACCTCATCAGAACAATGCCCCGACGAATAAATGAGTGTGTAAGACATCGAGGGTCTGTGACACATTATTAACTGTAACTCGGTTCGACGATTACCAAAGTGGCTGAAACTCCAACATTTATTTATTATTATTAGTTAAACATGTAAGCAAAATATAAATAAATATGATTAAATACATCTAGGTGTTTACCTTTCTTTGTAACTTAGTATATTTGCTCTGTTTGTTATTTCTGCATCTATGTTTCCATCTTCTGTTACTATACTTTCCAAATATTCAAATGTTGTTACTCTTTCTAGCGTCTGGTTTTTGCATTTAATATCTTTATTATTTTGATAACCTAGTTGTTTATTATCATCACTTTTGTTTTATTCATGTTCACCTCCATCTTCATGTTCTCTATTTCTTTAGTCCAAATATTCACTAGTTTTTGCATTTTGTTCTTTGTATTCGCTACTAAAACCACATCATCTGCATACAGTAGACTAATTATTTTTATCGGTTCTAAATTTCTGTGTCCCAGGATATTATCCACCTGCTCATATTTTTCTTTAATTCGTTTCACAATATTATCCATGATTATTATAAACAGTAATGGGCTGAAACTGTCTCCTTGTTTTATTCCCTTATACATTTCGAATTCTTCTGACCTTTGCCCTGCAATTTGTACCTTGGCTCTTCAACTCTTTTTAATCAATCTAATGTGGCTCGCCGGAACTGCAACCAGGCATACACTGTTTCTCGGAGCTTCCTGAAGAACCGTTTTTATCTCCATTATTTCCCAAAACAATATCTTGCCAATCCAAAGGCTTTCAATCATTGTTGACCTAGGCCAAGTAATAACCTATCACGTACCAACCGAAAATTGTTGAGACATATTCGCATCGGAACCATTGGCATTGGGAACGTATTGGAATCGAAACAGGTATCTCCCTTCTTCTCACTTAACTTTATTTTTCGATTGTCCAATCCATGCATTTTATCGACGATTTCTAGCCTGAATACCAGTTTTGGGTGACTTGAACGTTGGGTACGACCACAACGGAACTCTGTAGACCTCTTCTTTTTTTTATTCGGATATTTAAAGTCGGTCTATTTTTGCGACTGAGGCTAATCACCGACGCCGGGAGCACTCTACCCCCAACCGGAAATTTTGACGAACCCACTAGTGTTCCAACCAGTGGTAGCGTTTTTTAACGACCCAACATCCATGGACTCGATACCTCGGTTTTATGTCTCCTCCGAAAGACGGCATATCTACATTATACCTCGTGTTCATTGGTATAATGCCTGCGAGCTGTGATATGCCACTTCGCTGCTGGCTGTGCGGGCCCTATACGACGGTCTTCCTTGGTATGGGAACCCATCCAAGTTCTAACCACGTTCGACACTGCTTGACTGTAATTATCGCACCAAAGCCGTTCCATTACAGTGCTGGGTCGTCGCCTAACCTCTTCTTTATCATAAAAATTGATGTTTAGAACTCCCCATGGTTATCAAACAGCATGACGTTTTTTTAATAATCACACACATTCAATTTCGTTTTTAATTTTCGTCAAAATTCGCTTTTGGCGGCTGGTAAACAAAATCTAAATGACGCAGCTTTCTCAAAACTTGACAGTGGTCTATTGATAAACTGCAGTTGACAGAAGCAGTGCTGCAATTGAAGCTACTGTGAGGGAAATTCCCTGTCTCATTCAACCATCCTCGTACGTATCTGTTTAGGATTCACGGATTTAATTCTTAATCCAGAACCGAACAAGAAATGCCGTGAACTTGCTTTGATATGTAAATGTTCTGCGTTTTTGTGTACATAGTTAATCATCTATATTCGTGAACTAGATTATCAAGTCCTTGAGCTAATCTTGCATTAAAGGTCAACATTAAAAAAAATTTTTAAACTCATTTAGATGATCACGAAAGTCACAAATAAGCTTTTCATCAATTTGCATGATCGAAAAGCGAATACTTTAATTTTTTTATTATAATACTTGATAAAAAAGATTTCAAATAAAATGTGCATTTTACATTTCAAAATTACTATCCAACTTCCACTATTTATTGATAAAAAATAGTATTGTTACTGCTTGATACAAGAGGGTACAACAAGAGGCCAGATACTTGGGAGTCATCTTTGATGTGGAGTCAATATACTTACAGAAAATAATTTGGAGAAGTATGACAGTCTTAGGGGATACACCCATAAAGGATCATATGGCTATATAACAGACTTATCAGACCTATAACAGTGGTTTGGTAGCTGAAGACTAGACAGACAGGGACGATCCACATCCTTAGAGGCATCCAGACAAACCTGGCAAGTAGTCACGGTAGTTACAAGAACAACAGCCGCTGCCTTGGGAGCCTTGTTGAACCTACTGCTACTTTATGTTTACAAGACCTGCTGAAATGAAGTCCATAGCCATATACTTCAACCGCCAAGTAGCAATAGAACTATCAGCTGCATGCTGAATAATTTTGAACTTGTTAGGGATTGCGTGGAGTCAAAATTGACTGTCTTTAGTTACCCGGCCACTTAAATCCCAAGTGCGCTTGAGATACAGATTGACTAGCATCATATTAACGCTTGCTTCAGTAACATTATTCGAAATATGTAGACAGAACTTTGAATGGAATAATTCCGGTGAATTTTGCCAGATTTATAAAACTTCATTCACAGTCCAGGAATATTCCTTCGGTTAACTTAATGAGATGCCACTAGGTGGAAATAACCTCGAAGCCCTCACAAAATTGTTCTTTTTAATGGTTAATATAACTTTTAATTTTTAGGAAAGCCAAAAGTGGGTATAAAAAGCAAATCCTCTGATAACTTGGATATTTTTCAAAATGTTACACCATCCAGTGGTATCAATCGTTCTAATAATGTCAGTCCGCTTCCACCTCACAAAGAAATTGAAGTTTTACATAACTTGACAAGGAGTCCGGTAAAAAAACGTCGTCCTAGTACAGTAGACGTTTCTGACATATCCAAACTAGAGAACAATAGTGAAATAAATTTCGATAGTTTCAAAGTTTATCCAGGGCCACTACAAGAGTCTTCTTGTAATACTAGCGAAGGATCTGAAACATTTTACGATAGTTTTAAAATATGTCCAATTTTTGAAGAACAGCCACCTGAAGATTTGAGAATCGGTCTTTTTAATGACAGCAGAGTATCTAGAAGTACATCTCCATCATTCGATAAAAGTTTAAGCAGAGATACCGTTGATCAAATAGAAACAGAATATATATCTCAGGAGATAAGTGGTTATGATAGTTTTACGTTATGTCCTAGCAACTTGGATCAAGGAAAGAAAGAAACGGAACCGGAAGAAATCATCACACAGGAAGTGGATAAACGGTTGGACTTTAGCAGGCAATGGCAGCTGTCTTCTTTGAGTTCCGAGGTAAGTATTTATTCTCATTTTAGCCGATATAGGAAGTAAAATAAAATACAAAAATATTACTTTATTGGATTGTTCCTTCAATTTAGATTCAACAATAGAAAAGTGTCTCCAACATAAATTCAGCTTATTAAATATAATTGTTTTGTGAACGTGAAATCGAATGGTTCATTTTTTTTTGCACTGCAAGAATGTTATTGAATGCAGATATTTCAGGCTTCGTTTTCAAAGAAACACATTAAATTTGATTTATTCGATAAGTGCTAGTCGCAATAGCGAAACCTCAAAAGCGAATGGCCTATTTATATGAATCGCACCAACACTTTCTTCAGATCTATCAATCACGAAAAAAAACAATAATAAAAATAATAGATTGTAATGAACCGTTGAAAATGTGGAACACTTATATCGTGGGCATTCTACAAGGGCCGTTTTCTGGTCGATGGAAGTGGCATGTCTTGATTTAGTTACTTT
This sequence comes from Galerucella tenella, assembly GCA_910591685.1. Taxonomy (NCBI): domain Eukaryota; kingdom Metazoa; phylum Arthropoda; class Insecta; order Coleoptera; family Chrysomelidae; genus Galerucella; species Galerucella tenella. The sequence goes on from CAJUYH010000614.1 coordinate 9,856, forward strand.
GTATCACGGAAAAAGTAGGTCAAGCGACCTAATATGAATATAAGTATCGCAAGGAGAGTGATATAGCTCGTGATGTTGGTAATTCCAGGGGCGTTTTTCAGGTTTAAAAAGAAATCGACCCATAATTATTAATGTGTGGTTGTGACTATGTTTTTTAAAGGTGGTAATATTTATACCCTCTAATATCCCAAGCAAAAACATAATTTCAATTTATTAGACAACTATTGTTCAACAGTCAAATTCCTAATGATCTTACATTCAAAAAAATTAAATAGTTCATCAAAAATACATTTAAATTTGTTTAAACTGGATTGGTATTTTTTACCAACTTAGTAATACTGAGAAGGAATGCAGGATATATTTTTATCCGCTATACAAGGACTATGAGGATAATAAGTAACCTTACCATAATTCTGAATGATCCATTACACACTTTGAAAAAGTGCCAACAAAGAAGGTAGACACTGAGGTACTCCGTAGTTAGTCCTACGGCCACTTCTAACCAGGACTCTGCTTTATGGTCAAATGCTACGCTGGTTATTCTTCTTCTGATCTATCCAGCCAGTTAGGCGGCGATCTGCTTCATTGAAGTGTCCCTGAAAAGTTAGATGGTCTACGATGTTTGGTTAAACAGATTCAACTTTGTGTACCAAATTAATCTCTTGTCTGAAGCTCTTGGTAGAATGAAAACTCCGAAACTTGCACTTCTAGGTCACTACCGCAAATGACTGCTGATCTAACTATGAACTCAACTGACGATAGGTGATAATAACTGAGCACTCTTAGAAAACTTATCATACGTAAACTAGGTAGGTACTACTGAAACTACCTGCGTCTGTTACAGTAAAAGAGAAGCTTGATGCCGCTTCATTTTCTTCCATTTGTTTGAAGGAATTATCATTTGAAGGGTATTTATGAACTGTATCCATGACAAAGTCGCATACTTTTGAAAAAGCACAGGACTGCTAAGTATATTGCCACATTTTTCAAGAATTGTGTTAAACAATTGTAAGACCGTTGGACTGAATCAAACTCTAAGCTCCGCAGAATAGAGAAATACGTGAACCTCTAGAGATCATTCCCGATAAAAAGAAGAGAGCAGACCATCCTATTGCGACTTAGAATTGGACATACAAGATTCTCACATGACTATCTTATGTCCCATTCCATGGCACCAGTGTGCGACAGCTGCAATCAGCCTCAAACACTAAGCCACATACTATTGGAGTTCCGGCAACAGAGACAAACTCATAACATCCCCAATCAAATAGGAGAGGCACTTGGTGAAAACTGCGATCTGCTTCAGTTAACAAACTTTCTGAAATCCATCATTATTAAATAAAATTTAACGATCTACTCTAATAATTTTATATTACCGTGAATTCACATATAATGCTTCTGCAACTAATGTTAATCTGTTGTATATTCTTGTTGAGTGCTAATAATCCTAGGGATTGATGCGCATTATACGAGGCTTGTTCAATTGAAACCCATCTTTGGTCCAGGAAAAATTTTCACCAACCGATGTATACCCTGCTTATAGAATTCTTGTGGCTGCTGCTGGAAGAATTCTTTCACAGCGTTTTGTACTTCTGCGTCCGACTGAAAACGGTTACCTTTTAACGCCTTTTTAAGTGGCCCAAAGATGTGAAAATCGCAAGGCGATAAATCGGGACTATAGGGTGGATGCTCTAATATCCTCCATTTCTTTCGTTGCAGATTTTATTTCACTACGTTGGCAACATGAGGCCGAGCATTATCACATTTGGACGGATTGTTAACAACAAACGCCATTTCAAAGTCACAATACTTAAAATCGCTGTCAAATATAAACGAAATAAACAGATCAGTGTGACGTTTGCATACACTACTAATGTTGGAAAACGTCAGTTGAAGGATTACAATTGTTTCCAAGGCTAACCTGACCAAAGATGGGTTTCAATTGAACAAGCTGTGTATATACAAAAAAAAATTGTTCTATGGCCAACTATTTATGTGGCTACACTAAATGAATGCCGGTGTTGTCTGTTGCTAAGCTAAGCCAAGGAGGAAAATGAGAAAATGGGTTTCGTTGTATTATGGACATAGAAGAAATTGAGGGAGAAAAGTATCCTAATAAATAAGTAGGGAAGTTGAGGTTGTGGTATTTATTAATTATCGTAAGTTTCAGTTGTGATTATATTGTTATACAAGCGGTGGTGATAATTTCCATCGCTTGGAGTACCTATATTAAAAGGGGGTATAAATTCACAGAGCTTCATAGTAAAAGGAGTGTAGCTTATAATAGCTAAGAAAATACATTTTTCCATATCTTATTCTCAGATGATTTATTCTGGCATCAATACTCTGATCTACCGCTTTCCTGATTGAATATTTTGAGGTTGTTTGGAGAGTACATGTCTCATGTACATGATACCGACATAGTCTACCAGTTAAGTGTGTGAGGTTGTGATATTGACTGCCGATCCTTACGGTTCCATTAGCCTAACCAGCCCTACCAGTTGGTTCGCAATTTGTGACGTGGCGGATCGAGTTCTTCGGATCTTAAGAGTTCAAGAGCAGTCCCATCAGGAGATGGAGTAACTGATTCATCTACTCAATTACTCCATTATTATGGACATTAGATCATTGCACGTTCTCCAAATAAACCTAAGCTTTTAACTTGTACAGTATAACCTTACTGTGGATGATTTGACACATTTTTTAATTTATGGTGAAGTAACACCAACTGGAAACGAAAAGGGCAACTCTTCAATTACGCTTTAAATAGTTTTTTTTTCACAGTTTTAGTTTGAGCTGAATTGTGTGTCAAATTGTTAATTTTCGCGATCGCTCTAGTAAAATGGGGCAACTATGAAGAAACATGTATTTGCCGTGCTGGTAATTTTAAGGCAGGTGTTTTGTACAATTGGTCATATCAAGTTTTCAGTAACATACACTTACAATAATAGTTAAGTATGTCAATCAAGACGGGGTTGTCAACTCTACACCGTACATAATTATTACAAGAACGCCGATTTAAGTAGATACACCTCCACCCGTGACCTGAAATGTTCCACTGGATATTTGCATTTCACGTGACTTTATTCGGAAAATGACGGACAGCTTGTGACAACAACAAAAAAATTGAACTTGAGATACAATTTTTTGTTTCCCTTAGATATAAATCAAATTAAACATAAAAACACTTGTAATATGTTTAAAAATATATTTTTGTATTATTTTTAGATGGTTTATTTTTGTTAACTTATTATACTTGTAAATAAGATGATTGCAATCATTCAAATCACTCGCCCACGATTATCATGATACGCAAAAATATTTTTGTAATATCACGAAATAGGCATAGACAGATGACCTCATATTACATGGAAAAATATAGTTTACGTGTTAGAAGTCTTTATTAATCATAAGTTATAATGTAATAATATGCACTTATAAAAAAAAATTCAGTATCTATGTGGTCATAGATACCGCGAGTTCTCTCGCTGATTGCCAATGTTTTGGCTCCGCTTTTTTTATAATGGCATTTGTCATCTCCCTCTTTTCCACGGCTCCTTGCCAAGCAGCATCATCCGTTAGCTTTCAAAGAAAATAATCTATAATAGATCCCGTTCGCACCTAATTCATTAAACATTCCCCAGGAATTTGTGTAGTAATATCCCTGAAAAGTCAGCAAAAAACAGGGTCACATATTGAAGGCTTTACGCAAAAACTAGTTTACGTGAGTCAACATGTTCAAAAACATGTTGATTCTTGATAAAAGTCCCAAAAATATGAATATTCGATTCAGAATGATGTCTAGAAAACTGTATCAAGAGTATGTACTAGAACATGAAAAATTACAAGTTTTTTGTTGATAACTCAAAAACTTTTGTTTTTGTTCACTCAATTCCGCCGAACAATTGTGTATTGTAACTATATTTTCTTGCCATCTAGATGCATATTATTGCCATCTATGTATCTGTTACGGTAAAAATAGATGTAGTGGCAAATGTAAACATTTTCCGGTAAATGTGCACATTTGCCTCCTCGTTTGGGTAATGTGCATTCAACTAACATTTTCAATTTCAAAGAAGGGAAATGTACATTGAATTCACAATGACCATGTCGTTTTGGTAAATGTGAGTAAATGTGAGAAAAAGGGGAAGAGAATATAATCATTACATTCTCCCTTCCCCTTGAAAGATATCCAATACCATGTAATGAACATTAAGTTATTCAAAAAGGGGAAGGGAATATAATAATTGGAATCACCCTTCCCCTTTTTGATTAACTTTATATGCGCGTTACAAAGTATTGAATGCATTCACCTTTCCCATTTTTGAAAAATATCCAATACTTTGTAGCACCCATATCAAGTAATTCAAGAAGGGGAACGGCTAATCCAATGATTATAATATTCCCTTCCTTTCTTGAATAACCTAGTGTGCATTACAATGCATTCATCACTAAAGCAGTGCGATCAACATTTCTTGTTCGAAATCAAACTTAAAAAACAATAAGAGGAAGAAATATTTACTATGAACATTTTTTTACTGAAACAACATTTTTAATTCATTTGTATTCCAACTTCTCTTGAAACATGAATGTAAGAGTATACATTCACCAAAACATGAAGACAAGAGTACACATTTGCCGGGAAATGTACATATATTTTATATTCAGTTCACATATACCTAACTTTTTGGGAAATTTTACGGTAAAAGTGTACATTTCCCAAGAGTGTAAATTTACCGTAACATATACAGTACAAGTCACAGTTTCAAGTTATGAAAATTAAGGATGGCAAAACACCTTCCCAAAAAGGAATTTGTTTATGTAATAACACGACAATATTCACAACTTATTTTATTGACTAGTCTTTTGATATACAATCAACCCTTATTTTTTATTCTTGTGGATGTGATGGTTAATAAATGGAAAAGGTTATTAACCTAACCAGTAGTAACAAGGTAAACATCGTTACATTTTCAGTTTTTATTGGGATATGATTGATATGATATCAGGGGTGAACGAACGGAATGACCACATTGCTCGATAATTCCTCAAAATATAATGGAATAATAAATAAAGTTGTATAGAACTTAAGCGTGTACATAACAACAAAATCAAATGCAAATGATGTCATGAATAATTTTTATTGGCATTGAACAAAAATCGATACTAAATGGATGAATAGATATTTAAAATGATTCATTAAAATACCAACACTTCATTTAAAAACAATTTGATTTACATCATGACACACGGAAAAATGAATTTAATGCTTTTCTTTGCACCACACTGTTTATAGCTCCTGTAGTAACGCCGCTGTCATGTTGTATTCATTATACCAAACCATAGAGATAATCTCTATGAACCAAACCCGTCTTTCTATTGTAACAATGTTAAGATAACCCCACTTTTGGAACAGTTTGGAGTGTATAGGTGGAAAATAATTGACAACAGACACTCTTTTTTGTAGGTGGTATATTAGCAAATTTATATTTTATTTTACAACAACATTAGTAACTATGCTTACTTGACGATCTCATCAGGAATACCACTAAGTCAATAAACTCCATCATTATATTGAGGGAATCACCAATAGAATGAAAATATTCACGAAGGCTAAGAAATAACACAATTTTTCCTCTAATCACGTTTTTCATAAATTCCAGAGTAGTGGATATTTCATTTTTTATTTTCTTATTACCTATTTTCATACTTACAATTTGAAACGATGTCACTAGTTTCGCTACCTGTCAACCATTCATTTTTATCAACCAAGAATTTCTTAATAGCTGGACGGGGTATTCGTTTGTGAATAAATCATGTATCGTCCAAAATGAGGTTATGAAATTTAGGCTCAACATCATCTTTATAACTCACGACTACTCGAACCGAGCTGAACACTGTTATTTTGAAATATATCGCATCCGTTTATTAGATGGCCTAGACAGTATGGAATATTCCTTGTATAAAATTGTCTCACTATAAAACACTTGAACTTGCCAATTTTTTAGTTCCACAAAAACAAAACTTAATACACTTATTCACTCTGTTAAAATTTGAAAGTCAACTAAGCTGCTGAGCAGTGAAATACATTCAGTTTTCCAACACATCTACCCGATGGGCTCTCCCGCAACCCCAGCTTCCACAATTCAAATAAAAGTACTACGATTAAAACAAAACATTTATTCCTATTAATAAGGATGCAATTTCAGAAAAGCATGGAAAGACTCAAAGCAATAACTGATCAACAGTCAACATACTTTGTATATTTTTAGGATTTTCTTTTTCTTTAACAAGAATCGTTATAAATTACCTCATAAAATACGTTGTGAATCCATATTGAGAGAGGGTTATTGAAAACCACACGCTTGTATTAATCTAAATTTTTTTTAATACGTAGATGATATTGTTCTTATAGCTTGTGGTGTTATTATAATGTTCAAAATTATTTAATAAAAAAATGGATCAGTTCTTCACAAATTAAATTTTATTAAATAGGTACTGCTTTTTTTCCAAAAAACATTCCAATCCAATCTTTTTCGGTAAATCATCAACAAAACTGGCGCATATTATTATGTTTTAAAAGAAATTATTTTATTTGATTCAAAGTCCGGATCAGCTCTAACAAATATCACTTTTTTTACCAGTGAGGTGCATGTGCATTTGAATCTGATGTGAACATTTGGAACTAATATTACCTGCTTCATCAAAATAAGTTTCTCATCATAAATAGCATTTGGAAAAGCTCCTTTAATTGGGCAGTCTGCAGTTAATAAAATTGCAATTTGTTACTGAGTAACCTATAGCGTTATCTCCGTAACTTTGTCCACCAGACCAGGAATAAAATAAAACATCTGGAATCACCCTGTATATCATTTGAGGGAGCTTGTATTTATGAAAATATTGACATTTTTAATCATTTTGCCGGAAAACAGCCAAAAACGATGTGTCACATAGTATGAAATTATAATTTAATAAACTCGTGTTTTTGATTAAAACGCTCCATAATCATTAGCAAGTCCATTTCTGGAAGATTTAATGAGTCTGCTTTTTTAAAATTAGGTCCACACATTTTATTTTATTAACACAAAATTTTGTGAGTAATTCCAAATAGGCACCTTACAGTCAGAAGCGTAATGTTTCTTGTGCACATTAACTTTCATAAGCGGTGACGTCACAGTCATAGTCTTCGCCCCGCAATGGTATGCTTGTTTAATTGGTTATATTAGGAGAACGACATATTCTATTGACATGAAATTTTCAGAATCATATTTTTATCCTTAGTACTTTGTTTTACGACAGTTAAAAATGATTTAAAAATTTTAGTAAACGAGCCCATTCAGGGGTATAGGTTTTCTTATAAAATCCATGATAATAATAATAAATAATTCAATACTTATATACGGTAATCCTGCAAAATTATTGTTTAATGTTCCAAACAGCGTATTTAAAAGAACTTACATCTTACATCAATTTCCAAACCTTTTGAAGTGGCTAGGAAAACAAGAACAAAACAATGGTCAAAAAATATATTTAATTCAAAATAAGTAAACTGTCTGAATAGTTCTACACTTTTTCTGAACTAGCGGTGCATTAATTTTATCGGCATTCGCTAGTGTGTCTAAACAATTTACAATTTCGTTTCGAGCGTAACAGGGTGTAATGAATCAAAAGGCATCACAAGGGGCTTGCTCTCTTGGTAACTGTTTTCTGCACAGTTTGTAAACTACGTACGATACTAGTCCACGACCAAGCTAGCGGAATGATCGCGGCAACATAAACGCTGCTGTCCAGATGCAAATCTGCGATTCATTTATTCTTATTCTCGGCTTTCGACAGCCTCAGAAAGTATTTGAAAGTTTGATATTGGAACTGCTACATCTCTTCAGCCTGTTGACGTCCGAGCTTTCCTAAACAAGTGGAAAGGGACGTAAAATATTTCATACTTAAGCACCTGAAATATTATCTTACATGAAAACAAATATAGTTCAAATAATACCCTTCTTGGTGTGCGTCATCGTTTGTGACGTATATCTGGGTTTTCGGCATGTCGTTTATTTTATTTGCTATTTTGACATATGGCTAACCTTAAATTTGATAAATAAGATCATCAGGATTGTATTTAGCCAAATTCGAAAAGGCTATGCAATTCATAATTACCAGCTTCTTTTTCTAACTGAAAATACTTGAGAACTTTGAAAATACTGATGTTTTTCCGTGTATTCATGCATATTTTTGTTATTCCTATAAATAAAACAATAAGATTAATATTCACTTTTCATAAATAATAATTGAACGTAAACAACAAAGTACAGATCTGTCAAGAACTGTCAGTGTGACAGTAGAAAAAGACGTAAGACTTATTGCCGATACGAAAGTAACGCCTTCATAGTATTTTAAACTCTTGATTGATAGGTTGAGCTTGAGCGTAATCTAAACATCAACCAATCAAATTTTTGTAAGTCGACGATTAGGGTTAACGTTTGTAATACATTTAAACGGTTCATTATTGTGATATTTTGATTAGGATTAATCACAGACCTGCCTTTTTTCCCATTTCTTCCTACGTAATGTGTTAGAAAGACATTAACAATCGATGACGCACATCAAGAAGGGTATTATTTCAACTATAGACACAATCTCATTTTAAAGTATTTTTAAGACAAAACGTTGTAGTAGACATAAGAATCCCTTGAGAACGATTGTTCTGGCACTAAAACAGAAATATTTTGAAAATACTCACGGTCTTCTTTTTCACAGGATACTTTATGGAATAAATCTGGAGCATTGGATAATTTAGTGAAGATGTTGAAGCAGCCAGGAACTTGCGAGGCACTAGAAGCTGAACCAGCAGCTCTACTTTTTGAAGCACTATTCGCTTGTCAACATCTTGATAAACTCCATTACCTAGCTGATGTGAGTAAAAGCTTTCAAGCATTTTATTTTATGAACTTCCAAAAGAATCGTGTCCTTTTCTGAATGGCACTTGTTGTAGCTTCTGGTTTTGAAGCAATAAGTTACACAAAATTCAAATATTCACTTTTTATCATTATATTATCCTGAAATTACAACATAATTTTATTTACAGGATGCTTTAGCTTCAATGATCAAAAACGTTCGACCAGGAATCTTGGAGCAATGTCTCGGCAGAGTGAGTTTAGGAATATGTAAAATAGGAGCTCCTTCTGGTGTCTTTTTAGCTCTTATGATAATGGAAAGGTGTTCTTCGAAAGTATTCTTGCAGGAAATTATGGATAGGTGCTTCGCTCATAAAACTCGAGAAGGTGAATTAATTTATTATATTTTGTATTTGTTCAGATATATTTAATTCGGAATAAATATTGAAAATAATAAATTGAATCATTATTTGAGACAGACCATATACTTTTTGTCACTGTTCAATATATCTACACATATTTTAAAGAAATCTTATCATATTATGTTGGATACATATTGCTTGAAATAATGATATACTTGCCTAATACTACGAGTGTTACTCTAGGTGCTCTCCAGATACTTATGGCTTCATCAAGACTTCTTCCTCGTAATGATTTGGAAATTATCAAAATGACCGAATTCGCAGCAGCCACTCTAAGAGACAAAAGACGAAAAGTTAGACATGCTGCTTTAGAAACTTTAGCAAGTTTGGCTCAGCTTAGTTCGAATGTGGAAGTGTTGGGGGTGGTTGAGGCAGTCACCAAAACCGCTCCGGATCATCAATATTTACTCCGAGTAGTTCGAACAAGGTAAATCAAAATTTAACTGGTAACTTCAAACCACTAAGGTTACTGTCCCTTCGTCTTTAGTTGTTTGCGAGGAAGTACTGATGCTAAATGAATAGCAAAAAGTTAAATAAATGTTTGTACTATAACAACCGAGATGTTCCTCACTAAAAATTGTTTTTGTTTGTTTTTTTTATTCACTTTTCCGCCCCGATCTGTAGATTTCATTGACACTCTTATGGCCAATTGCACCGACTCACTGATAAGTGTACTTAACTGAGTAGAGCTTAAAATCTGAGCCTCCCTTAAAAATATAACACCATGTCAACTATAGGTCGGCTTAGCTAAGTAGCCATGCAGTTTAGCATCAATGCAAATTCTAGGTAATTTTTAGTTCAATTCAAGTGATTGGTAACAGTATTTTGACTTTGCCATAATTTAGCGACAGATGTATTAAACACAAGGTCTGTAAACTTGGTTTGGCAAAGTATTTGAGTGAGTTACTACATAATTATAATCAACATATATATTTGGTTTCATTACCTGTCATCAGGAAACTCCAGACGATCTTCTATTAAACTTAAAATAAACATAACATTTTGTTTGTAAAATCTAAATGTCTTAAAAAAAGTTAAATTGTACATTGAGTTAGGCCGAACAAATATTCGTCTCAGAAAACCATATTCTATTATTTCTAACACATCTGAATCGTCGTTAAAAATATCCATTTCCTCATTGCAACATAACAAACCACCAGACAACAAACAACTTTAAGTTAACAGAATTTAAGTTTCGTTGTAAGCCTCCGAAATTGACGGGTTAGGGAGATTTAAATTGAGTTTGACATACGGTGCAACAAAAATATTAACTTTAAGTGGCACTTAACCCCAAGCTTCACTTAAAATACTTAGTCGTTGCAAGTGGCCATTAGCCATCTTCTTTTTATTTATTAACACGCTTTAATTGGCTTGTATGTTTGTAGCCGACTCCTTTGGACTTGATTTTGACTCACTTTAAACGAACAGATTTAATTCAAACTTCACACACTTGTCAAGTACGGATGACAATACAATCAAGTAGTGGAATTTGAGGTGTTCCATTTATAACGCAACCTTTAAACTCGATTATTTTTAAATTTTACACATTCGTCTAAGACCGATGTCTAACTAAAAAGTGAAAAATCAATTTTACTCCGATTACCTATAAATCGTGTTTCTTAGTTTATTTTCAAACTATAATTTATAGTCTTAAGCATGCCCTACATACAGGGTGGCGCATTAGAAACAGTCCACCTAAAATATTGTTGGCGGGAGATTTTTGCGGCAAACCCCGACTTTGGATAGTTAACTTATGGTTGTACGGTCATCACCCTAAACGTGGTGACTACCCCTTCAAGAATATTTAATGGCAAGGGATGTCGAGTGGCACTTGATTTGAAAGGTATTTCAATTCTCTTAAAAAACTTGCTAACATTTTTGGGCTAAGTGTTGAAATTAATGACAAAAACCAGCTGGAAGTGTAACTGAAAAAAATAAAAAAAAAGTTGTCAGAAAAATTTTAACCAACGTAAGTGTTCAGATTGTGATCCGTTTACTTCCAAACAGTAATACAACCTTTGTTCAACACTGTTCCGAACATTTTGTAGCATAGCAGAAGTTATTTCACCACATGCCACAGTTATCCAGTGGCGAACATCTTCTGAAGAGTTCGGTTGCGTTTTGTAAACAACACTTTTTAAATAACCCCATAAAAAAATCCAACGGTGATGGATCAGGCGATCTTGGGGGCCACCTCAACTACCCTCAAATTGTGGAGATAATGGAAAACGATGATCAGATCCCAGAAAATGATCTTTTTTTCAACAGAATGGCGCTTCACCACACTATGCAGCTCCTGTACGTGACTTTTTAGATCAACATTTTCCTGCACATTGGATTGGTAGAAGAGGTTCCATTCAATGGCCCACAAGATCGCCACCGTTGGACTTTTTCTTATAGGGTTTTTCAAAAAGTGTTGTTTACAAAACGCAACCGAAAACTTTAGAAGATCTTCGCCACCGGATAACTGTGGCATGTAGTGAAATAACTCCTGTTATGCTACAAAGTGTTGAGCAAAGGTTGTATTACTGTTTTAAAGTGAATGGATCGATCACAAATTGAACACTTACTTTCATTAAAACTTTTCTGACAACTTTTTTTTTATTTCTTTCACTCACCTTTCCAGCTGGATTTTGTAATTAATTTTAACACTCAACACATAAATGTTAGCATGTCTTCAAAGAGAATGGAAATACCTTTCAAATTTTGTGTCACTCGACCTCCTATGCCATTAAAGATTCTCGAAGGGGTAGTCACCCCTTTTAGGAAGATGACCGTACAACCATAAGTTAACTATCAGCTGCCCCCTTCGAAAACAAAATCGAAGTGTCTCGGGGTTTGCCGCAAAAACCTTCCCCACCAACAATATTTTAGGTGGACTGTTTCTAATGCGCCACCCTGTATAAGGAAATTGAGATTTGATCATAAATTCACTCACTTACATAGTAATATCATTATTTGTAAATTTTGTTATTATGTAAAGTGTTTAATTTATTGGAATTCATTGACTAAAGACCACTAACAAGAGTGTCAAAAAAGTGATTATTAGAAATGAGTTCACGTATATCACTACAATTGAGGGCAGCCTATGGGCTCTTTCTTTAATCACTTTGTGACACGAAATCTCTTTTATTTTGATATGAAATAACTTTTCCATTCGAAAGTTACTATGCGTGACTGTATTTGCTGATATCAACAATATCCAGAGTTTAATTTGTCCCATATTAATCAGCCTATTCAAATTAGAAAACTTTTGTTATGATTAAATGTGGTTAATTCACTATACGCTCGGCATTATTAAGTATATTATCGGTATTATTATTATTATTATCATTATCATTTTCTCATTATAACTCAAATATTGCGTTTCTGTGGCTCATTTGTGCAATGCACACAGAATGGGCGGACTAGTGACGACAAAAGTTAGTCAATAGAGTTTGGTGACCGGCGAATTGTATGAAAATTGATTTTTCATGTAGTGGTTCGATTCACTTATTCGATTCACTTATATTATGGTATAATAATTCGTCCAAAATTGGACGTTTTTTGTACTATAAAAAATATCAATTTAGATTAAGAAATGAATTTAAAATATTGTCTTTGGGAAATAGGCAACAAAATTAACTCCTAAAATTAACACTAATTATATTCAATGTCCCATCTAGAGTAGGTAACTCGATATAATTTAATGTTCAATATACCTTTCACTCATACTTCGCTACATTCGCCACTTGTATGTCATGTTTGGATAGGAAGTTTTTCGCACAAATGTAAATTTGGTATATAAACCAAAAAGCCTCATAAATAAAGGGTTCAATGAAAGTTAAAGTCAAACCACAATTATATTTGATGTCCGGTAGGACTCAAAACTTGCAACTAGTTTCGGTAACAATTACCATCATCAGGCTGTAACAAATAGAAAATAGTACCCCATTGTAAAGATCTAAAGAGGCAATAAAACTGATGTAACAAAGTTGCGATCAAATAATATTCTACAAGCAAGTTAAATAATAAACAGAGAAAAGTAATCTGAAATAATGAATATGTACCTACTACAAATAAGACAAAAGTTATGAGAAGCTAAATATTACAAAATTTAAATAATAAACAAATTGTAAAAGTTACCTGTATGAAATTTTACAACTGGAAGGGTAAGAACATCATCATCATCAGTCCATCAAGTAGCATTCATTATGTATGTATGTATGTGTGATTTTTGGGGTGACATTCACTGAGAACTAAAAGATCTATTGTGCCCCCTTACTTCTACTCAGTTTCTGAGGAGAGTCTCGAAAACTAGTAGTTCCTTTAGTCCTATTTCCCGGAGGAATTTTAGGATGTCTGCAGGCTTCAACTCAGGCAAGTGTTCCTCTTCTATTCAGTAATCTCCTAGGTGCTGTTCTCTAGGATTCTGGAGTGCTGTGCAGTTGGAAAGTATGTGAATGGAGGTTTCTTCTTCCATTCCACAAAATCTGCATTCTTCTTCCTCCACTATATTGAGCTTTTTCGGGTGCCCATTCAGGCGACAATGTCCCGTTAGGATCCCTGTTAAAACTCTTAGCGCAGTTTTACTTTGACTTATGCATTCTTTTGATCTCAACAGGTCATAGTCACCCAGACGAGTCTTTGATTGTATAAGCACTACTAGATCTTTTCAATGGTCAGATCTTCTCTTTTTCTCGGCTTTACTTATTTCTTCCAATATTACATTGGGGCTGATTCCGCAAAAGGGTTCGGGCCCCCAGAAAGGTATTTCAGTCCCCCTCTCTGCTAGTTCATCTGCTATTTCATTTCCTTCTATTCCAGTGTGTCCTGGAATCCATAGTAAGGTGACTATGTTGTTCTCGCCTAGTTAATTGAGTTTGTCTAGGCATTCCCACACCATTTTGGAACTGATTACACAAGAGCTCAGTGCCTTAATGGCTGCTTGACTATCCGACATTATAATAATCCTTTTGTATCCTTTATCAATATTGAACTGGGCGCACTTTCTTATTGCGTGGATTTCCGCTTGAAAGATACTTGGGGTTTTTCCCAAGCTTTCAGAGAACACTCCTATCCCAGTTCCTTCTATTGCTTTTGAGCCGTCTGTGTACCATTGAATGGCATTCTTTCCAAGTCTGGTAATGGTATTTGGATCCCATTCCTTCTTGTTGCTCATTTCCGTAACGAATTTCTTTGAAAAGTTATATTTTTTCATCATACCGTCTTGTGGCATGTCCCAGGTTGTCTGATTTCTAAGAAGTGAGGAGGTTTTTTTTTTTAATGATTCCCTCTCTACTTAGTCTGTATCTTGTTCTTTCTGCAACACTTTCCACCACCATATGTAAAGGGGTGAGGTTGAGAATCATTCATTAACGAAGTGAATTAAAATTGTGGAATGAAAAAATCAAATCAAGAGTAGAAGAGAAGAGAGTGAGGTAAATGTTTAAAACTAAATATGTTTACTCATGAGAAAACCTTAAACATATGAAAAAATTAACTTATGATGTAAAATTTAAATTTAAGTGAAGAGTAATGTTCAAAATAATGAAAATTAATCTCTTAAAATTAGCTAAAAAGAAAGTTCTACCATGGAATGAAAATTTTAAAAACTTATTCAATGCATTTCAATACGTTCTTACAATTTGTTTATTATTTAAATTTTGTAATATTCAGCTTCTCATAACTTTTGTCTTATAGTACATATTCATTATTTCAGATCACTTTTTTATATTTATTATTTAACTTGATGTTGAAATATTATTTGATCGCAACTTTGTTACATCAATTTTATTGCCTCTTTAGATCTTTACAATGGGGTTCCATTTTCTATTTTTTCTTTAACCTTACTATTTTATCCTTATTTGTATTGATCTTACTTATTTTTCAAAAGTCAATAATACCAAACATTCTAAACTAGCAGCGCTGCTTTCATATCAGATTGGTAGCTGGAACTGGATACACGCCCAGCGCTGACTGCCCACAATTATTCTTCTCCCACTTTCAAGTAGTTTTTCTCATATTTTCCTTGTTGTACTTGTGTAAATCGTATGTTTCGAATAGATTTTTCGCAATCTGTAAATATTAGAGGACCCGATAGACGTTATCCTATGCCAGTTTATTGCCATATTTTACAAAGTTTGACAATTTTTTATTTTGATTGAAAAATATCACATTGTTACATGTATTTAGCACAGAAATCAGATAGTATCGTAATTTTCTGATAGAAGGAATATGGTTCCCGTAAAATCTACTTTCCTAAAGTTTCTCCCAATTTCTCGGGCAATAAAATTTGTTTCTGTGAATTTACCTCATTTTTGAATGACCTTTCCAAAAACTTTTATGCAAAATGTCAACTAAATCGGACTAACTATTCAGGACAAGTTCAGTATGAGCCCGATTGCAGCGTCACCTACTGGGACCAATTGTGAATCTAAAACATACTGTTATTTACTCAAACATACACACAAAATTTCATCAAAATCTTTCACACATATTTTCATAGCCGTCCTAAGTAGAGTTATTCCTCTGTAATTGTTACAATTATTTCCCCCATTTTTACACGATCAAAATAATTATCCAGTCATCAGGTATTTCTTTTTCTTTTTCTTCTTCCGTATTGATTATTTCGAGTGGATAACCCATTCCTCTTTGGCACAGATTTTCAAACATTTCTGTTGTAGGTTTGTCAACCCTGGTGATTTACCGTTTTACCGTTTTTAAGTGTTCGTATAACTTCTTCCATATTCATACCTTCAGCTTTTTCTCAATCTGTCAGGTAATCGTTATTTATTTTTTTTCCGTTTGTTGTTGTCGATCTAGCTATTCATTATTTCCCTTTTTTCCATTTGTTCAGTCAGTTATTCTCCATGTTTGTCTTTAATACTTGTCTTGTCAGTTTTTTTCTTGTCGTAACTCTTCCAATGCATTGTAAAATAATTTTTGGTTCATTTTGCTGCTCCTATAAATTTGTTCTCCACATTATATCCATGTTTTCTTTTTAGCCTGAAACACTAGTTCATCCACCGTTTTTCTTTCCCTTTTGTATAATTGATAATTTTCCATGCATCTGCTACTCAAGTACTTTCTTCACATCTTCTCAAGTTTTTTTTTCGGTTTTTTATTTATTCTTATACATGTTCTCTTTTTTCAATAAAATTGTACACCACGTACAGTACAATAATATGAACGTTAATACTTATATAAGCATGGGAATTATTGAATTTTCTTGCATTCAATATCGTGTCGCCACGAGAATATTCCAAAGGACTTGACCACGACGGAATGGCAATCTTCTCCACCACGTTGTCTCTATGTACCTACATTGGACCATTTAATTGCACAGAGAAACCGCTAGATAGACATACGCCCTGACGTACAAGAATTCATGGAACTCTTTTCAGCCATCCACAGAGACCAACAAGATCCCTATGTGGGTCAAACAAATTCATAGTTCACCAAATCTACGGAAACTGCACTGGTACAACTGACGGAGGATATCCGAGGTGCTCTAGACAACCAAAAAACTGTAGTATGTGCATTTTTGGACATAGAAAGAGTTTTTGACAATAATCCAATAGGGCTGTCAAAAGAGCATTAAACAGAAGAGGTGTAGACAGCACAACATCCAAATGGATGTCGGAACGGCTCACCACAAAAGTAGCAGAGACGAGGACGAGCAAAGACATTGTCTCCATCTGCACTACCAGAGGATGCCCACAGGGAGGAATAGCAAGTCAAGTATTTGGGTTTAACTCTAGACAGTAAACTCCTGTGGAACAGACACGAAAAGGAGATTACATACAAGGCAAAAATGGCCTTAATGGTGTGCAGAAATCTGGCAGGAAGAAACTGGGGTTGTAACCCAAAAATCCTAAGCTGGATGTACACTGCCATAGGAGACCAATCATCACTTATGGAGCCATTGCGTGGCGTAGTAGAACTAGCCTATTAACGACGAGAGAAAACCTCTCCAAAATTCAAATACCAGCCTGTAGGTATATGCATTACAGGAGCAATGAGAATATGCCCAACGGCAGCCATGGAAGTGATTATCAACCTCACCTCTCTACATATGGTGGTGGAAAGCGTTGCAGAAATAACAAGATACAGACTAAGTAGAGAGGGAATCATTAAAGAAAACCACCTCCTCACTTCTTAGAAGTCAGACAACCTGGGACATGCCACAAGACGGTATGATGAAAAAGTATAACTTTTCAAAGAAATTCGTCAGGGAATTGAGCAATAAGAAGGAATGGGATCCAAATACCATTACCAGACTTGAAAAGAATGGTACACAGATGGCTCAAAAGCAATAGAAGGAACTGGGATAGGAGTGTTCGGGCCAGGAACCAAACATTCTGAAAGCTTGAGAAAAACCCCAAGTATCTTTCAAGCGGAAATCCCCGCCATAAGAAAGTACGCCCAGTTCAATATTGATAAAGGATACAGAAGACAAAGGATTATCATAATGTCGGATAGTCAAGCAGCCATCAAAGCACTGAGCTCTTGTGTAATCAGATCCAAAATGGTGTGGGAATGCCTAGACAAACTCAATGAACTAGTCGAGAACAATATAGTAGCCTTACTATGGATTCCAGGACACACTGGAATAGAAGGAAATGAAATAGCAGATGAACTAGCAGAGAGGGGGACTGAAATACCTTTCTGGGGGTTTGAACCCTTTTGCGGAATCAGCCCCAATGTAATATTGGAAGAAATAGGTAAAGCCAAGAAAAAGAGAAGATCTGACTATTGAAAAGATCTAGTAGGGCTTATACAATCGAAGACTCTTCTGGGTGACCACAACCTGTTAAGATCAAATGAATGCATAAGTCAAAGTAAAACTGCGCTTAGAGTTTTAACAGGGATCCTAACGGGACATTGTCGCCTGAATGGGCACCTGAAAAAGCTCGAAATAGTGGAGGAAGAAAAATGCAGATTTTGTGGAATGGAAGAAGAAACTTCCATACTTTCCAACTGCACAGCACTTCAGAATCCTAGAGCACAGCACCAAGGAGATTACTGGATAGAAGAGGAACAGTTGAAGCCTACAGACATCCTAAAATTCCTCCGGGGAATAGGACTAAAGGAACTACTAGTTTCTGGGACTCCCCTGCAAACTGAGTAGAATTGCGGGGCACAATAGATCTTTTGGGTCTCAGTGAATGTCACCCCAAAATACATACATACATACATAGTTCACCAAAAAAAATGCGGATTAGCTTATAAGGCAAATGCCAAATAATATGCTGATTAAAACAGGCAACGAAGGCACGTCGAATCTTCCGACAGTCCCGATTTGACTATAAAATGATTCAGAAATCATTATTAACTTATTACAGAGACATGTATTTTTCAGATTATCCCGTCGCCAACTTCCATTTGTGGAACTGAATGGTACTGTTCGCTACTCGACACCAAGAGATCAAACTGAATTAGATTGGTTGTCTGGTAGTTTATTCAATGATAGCCAATCAGTATCGTCGTCAGCGTCTTCTTCGAATCATTCAGTGAATTATTGGAGACGCAACTCTCGACATGATGAAGACGAAAAACGAGTGGAATCGGCTCAATCTAGCGTTAGAGTAAGTCAATTTTTCTTATACTATTTTTGTAGTTTTAAAAATAGGGAGTTTTTGTGGTAAACGTACAGTTCTTAAATGTCAAATTTGTATAATGCTACGGTTTCCCTTTTTAAATATACGATACTGTTATAAGTAGATGTTGCCAGATGGACTCCCTCATGGAGGGTACCGTACCATTATCTATAATAATGAATATTCTGCCAAATATTTCAAACGTCTACCTGTTGTCGTTATTAATATCAAGCAGAATGATTATTTAAAAATGAAATTAACAATAAAAAAAACTTCTTCACGGGGAATCACGGGGAATCGAACCTGGGTCTACCGCGTGAGAGTCTGGTTTGCTTACTACTCGATCACCATGCAAATTGTTTATCTATAACTTCAGATGTATTATATAATTTTTGCTTAAAAGGAACTAAAGTTCCTACCATGTGTCCCGCGACACGTTCTACCTTTTTTTTGATTTTGTGCTCTACAAAGCAGCAAATACGGCGATCTGGATGTCTCCGATTAACTATTTCTCTTCTTGTTCACTTCTATCATTATAACCACAAAAAGTTCAATTTCATCTCTGTCTTGAATAGTTGAATAGTTAAATAAATGAATATTTGGAGCATTCAGTACTTACTATTTCATACAAATGTTACTGACTGACATGAATAAAATTTCAAAATCAAAGCCTACTTGCGACTCGTTGATTTCATTTTGTTAATAAATGAAATTATTAAGCACAATTTTACATTACTTTCAGAAGCTATAACTCCAGAACGGGTTGAGTTATCGGCTTAGAATTTTTACTATGCAATATTTTTAAGTCCTTGTTTTCGTTTACTATGTTGCCATTTCCCAAATTTGTCTACATTCTACGTAAAATATTACTGAAAATACCACTTTTTCCAAATTCATGTTGTAATAACTTTGTCGTTAATAACATTGAATTTTTTTAATAAAATTTTAGTAGTTTACATTTGTGATGATTCTGAATCCAGTGGTATAGTCATATTGAAGAAAAAAAAATGCCGAATGTACTTTGGTCTTTTTTGGCAGAGAAAAATTAACATGGAGGGCCTTGAAAATAGTAATTCAGCTATAAAAATTTGTGCCAAAATACTGTTTTTGATACTGGATCTAACAAAGAGAATTGAAACAAAATCGGTGGAAAAATGTGGATTTTACGGGTGTGCTTCCAAACAAAATGGGTCACACTGTATAATATCTATAGATAGCACGCTTTATTTAGATATGACAATTATTGTTACAGAAAACTGTAATTGAAGCAGATAATACAGTAGTTAACGCTTGATATAAATAGAATTTATGGAAATATTTACGGTCATTTTCATATCCCAAACCCATAATTTCTACATAATTTAGCATATTATTCTAATTTAATGGTTTGTTAACATCTCCACTATATTTTGAAACCACTAATTTATCAGATAGATACCCCGAAAACCTCCATACGTTAACCTTGAAGAAAATTAAGTATACGTTCGCCGTTCCTTCACATGCGTACTTATTTTAGTGCGTATTCACAAAGAAATAATGGAAAAACTGGATTTTCACGTCACAAACTGTTGATCGTGCAATGTCATCGAAAGGACGCTAGGCAACATGACGTATCGATCCATCAAAACCCGCTACGTGAAAATCACTGTTATACTTTCTTTCAACCTGTAATAAATGTGCATACATTTACATGAGGTTTATACCGGCTTTATTTTCTCATTTTGACATGCTGCTTTGCAGATTATTCGCACTACGACCAGTTTCCTTGAATAATTATGTAGTGGTGCGTATATTTTAAGTTTAAAAGTTGTCATAGGGATGTCAATTTATATAAACAAACATTTTACAAAAACGGATTTATAAGGTGTATTTACAATAGTGATTAATTTAAGGTTTGAATTTGTAGGATGAAAGTGCCAATGGGAATCAACAGATTTGGGCAGTTGATCCATCAGTCTTCCCTAGAAATGGACGAATCAAGGACAACATTCCAAAAGGTAAATTAGTTTAAGTGTTTTCATAAAAATACGGATATAAGATATACTAGGGCCAACTGGGGCCAATTTCATAATAAATATTTTAGTAGAGTCGACGAGACTTTTAGGTAAAGTGTCCTTTCCTACTACGGTAAAGTTTCATAGATATTTTTGAAGTTGTCTTTATTTAAAGTGCTCTCTATCATTTTATGTCTCTGTGGTATCCCTTGGGGATTCATTTTTTGCTTCCACTTTTACCAGATGTGGAACTTAGGTTGTAAGAGTTAGTGGAAAAAGAAAAGACAATAATGAATGCGTGATACCTTATGGTTAACAATAATCACAGACAATAATTGCTCCATTGGCTTTAGGTATGACTCATAGGAGTTAGTAATGCCCCAAAGTAGGTATACTCATTTCGAAATAAATTCGTTCAGATTATGACGTGTCAATTGGTTTTAATGCATATTGTTGGAGGTTAGGTACCGTTATAAAATAGACTTTACCATAAATGACAGAATTCGGCACTTTACAGTTTGAGTCGACTTTACATTGGTTTGGCTATTATGAACTCAATTTTGACTTAAAGAATGCTTTTCGGTTCAAATAAGTGAGAGCTATTTTTTGAAAAATCAGTGGAAAACTTGTGGCTCCTTATAGTTTAGCGGACCCCAAATATCAAGTGTATTTGAAATAAATATTAGTTTCGGAATAGGGAAATTTTTAAAGCAGATTGCCCTCAAGAGGAGAATTTGCATTTTATATTATTACAAAAAACGTGCAGCCCTTTATTAAACAGGGTGTTTTCAAATGACACTTTACATATAAAAAAAACTGTAGTTTTCAAGATATGTAATGATTTCATGAAGTCTGTTGCCTATACTAAGGAATATAAATATAAGGCTGGCAATAAAGTTCGAAACTAATAAATCTACTCAAATCCCGTAAAGTGTATATATTTTTGATTGTAGGCAATCATATAACATCTCATGAATCATTTTATAACTTTCAGGAAACTCCTCAATCCTGCGTCCTGTTTACATCCTTCAACCGGAGGCGGTAACTGAGAATGGTCGAGGCTATCGCCGATACGACAGGGGTAGATCCTTCTCGCCTCCGAAACCGAATCAAAAGCATCACGTTCCAGCATCCGCAACGCTACAGAAAATTGTTCCCACCCCAAGAAATTTCAACCATAAAGAGGGCGTTCGGAAAAGCTTTTCATCCGAACAATTATTTATTAGGGAGAGGGAAAATCAGGAACCCTATTCCTATTCCTTATCCAGTAGATCATCAACGACTTCAACAGGTTGGTACATTAATTGAAACAAGTAAATTTTCATATGGTACTTTATACAGGGTGGTCCGTAAGTAACGGTCCAAAGTGAAATGGAAGATTCTTCGCCTAAAAATATTACCATCTGACGCAACCACTTTTAATAAAATATTGATGATAAGAAAGATACAGGGTGGCAATGTGGAAATGTCAAAAATGTTTTTGCTCAGTAAATTGGAAGATTTTGGATATACAAACGTTAACATTTGAAGATAGGGGTCTTAGGGCCTGGAAAATCATAATATGTTATCCATTTCGATGTATTTTCTAGAGGTCGCCACAAAAGCTATGTTGTTGATGTAACTGTGCGATTAACTTATTTATCGTTAACGGTATCCCTCTATTTATTGGAAAATATTAAAACTGCATCATTTTTGCGACAAAAAGGTGTACTTATCATTTGTCACAAAAGTTTCTGGTTTTCGAGATACTCGCATTTTCAAACCCTCCTTCATAATTTTCATTTCATTTATTAGCACAAAACTGATAACGTTAGTAGGCGCTGATGTCAGCAAATTTATTATCATCTATAATATAACAAGATCATTGATAATTTGCAATAATTTTGCCATATACAGTGTGCGTAAGTTGCTCCCGAACCTTACACCTTACACAAGTACGACAGAAAAACAGCTGAATGAGAGAGAAAGATAATTATACGCGGTCATCGAATGGTCATCGAGGCGTGTATTTAATTCCAGTTAGGATGTGGTTCTATTTCCGATAGTGAACGAATGCTCATTGCCCTACTATTTCAACCGCTATTGCCAGAAGCGCAGATTAATTTGTACAAATGATATTTTTCTCTCGTTTTCGTTGACTTTTTTTCGAAGTCATGCACAATAGCTAAAACAAAACACTTTCACTTGGCAACACTGTGTTTTACAGATAGAATTCACATTTAAACTGCTATTCCTAGGTCTTTTCGCTACAAACGTTGATCACGTTGGAAGCGCATGCCATTGTATTTGAAAATAAAACATTTACAATTATGCCTTCATTAACATACTTAACCTGCGAAAAAGTGCAAATTGTAAGATGGTATTTTGGAGGTCATTCGGCTAATGAAATCGTTAATTTGTTTATTGTGGCATTTGAAAATCGCCCAATTCCTTCAAAGTCAACAATTGTGAAAATAATTAGTAATTTCGAGAAATATGGATGTGTTTCGTACTGTAGAAAATGCCAAGCTTCGGAAGATCCAATCGAACGCCCAATTAACGATGAAAGGCAGACTAGAGAATTGAATGTTTGTTTAGCAGTTGAAACAGGACAACCATCTTCTTCAAGACAAATTGCTGAAGAGGTCGACATGGATAAGAGAACTGTACAGAATATTTTAAAACGGAACGGGTACCATTGTTACAAGGTTCAGACAACGCAGGAAATATTTCCCGAGGACAATATCAGACGAATGGATTTCTGTGAGGAGATGATGGAACGTCAAAATGCTGACGAAAACTTTTTAAAAAATATTTTATTTACGGATGAATCAACTTTTTCACTACATCAAAAACACAATCCATCCGTCACAAGATATTGGTCTCGGGAAAATAAACATCTAACCATTCCAATCCGAACGCAGTATCCGCAGAAGCTAAATGTTTGGACGGGTATTCTAAGTGACCACATTATAGGTCCTTTTTTCATTGAGGGGAACTTAAATTCCGCCAAATATTTAGACTTATTACAAAATCAAGTAATTCCTGCAGTTCTCCATATACCCGATGTTGATCTCAACAGAATTTGGTTCCAACAAGATGGTTGTCCAGCCCATAATTCAAGGATAGTAATGGATTTTTTAAATTTTACATTCCCCGAAAAAATTATTAGTACTAATGGTACAATTAAATGGCCTCCAAGATCACCTGAACTAGCTCCAAATGATTTTTTTCTTTGGGGATTTTTAAAAAGTAGCATTTACCAGCATGCATTTAAAAGAGCTAATAATTTAAATGAATTGAGGGTGAAAATACAGAACGTTTGTGCCAGCATTACGCCAAATAATCTTAGAGATATGAGATCAAATCTTTATCACAGATTTGGCTATTGTCTGGCACAGCAAGGTGGTTTATTTGAGCACTTAATTCATTAAAATTATGTTTGCCTTTAGAATAAATTTTTATTTTTATTTTTTCAGGAAGTTTATATTTTACGTTTAGAATAGGTGTAGGTACCTTATTTTATTTTTTCAATTTAATTTATTAATGGAAGGGATTTTTAGTTTATTAATTGTGGTTCTCTCAAGAAATGCTGTTTTATTTTCAAGTTAAAATGGCTAAAATAATATCCTATTGTAGTTAGAAATTGTCAACTTGGTCAGAAATGATCATGTTGACAAAAATGAATTTTAAGATTTACAGGTTACGTAATAACGATTGTATTTTTATATTTCTTTAACGTCCTCACTCCTTACGTCTTGGGAGCATACTGAATTACCATTTACCACCACCAACTAGTTAAAATAGGAGGGCAATGAGCAGTCGGGCACTCTCGGGAATAAGCTTACGCCCCCTAAGGTGAAACAAAGTGATGATTGTGCACAATTATTCTTCCTCTCTCTTTCATATATCCTTGTCGTACTTGTGTAATTCGTACCTAGGTTCCAAAGCAGATTTCCCATGCTGTATTTCGGAAGCGTATTGCTTGGTAACAACCCAACTCCGAAGGCGGAGGAGTGATACCTCAAAGCAGCATGCTTGAGGAAAGTTATGGCAATATTATTGCAAATTATGAATGTTCTTGCTATATTATAGATGATAATAAATTTGCTGACATCAGCGCCGACTAACGTTATCATTTTTGTGCTAATAAATGGAATTAAAATAATGTAGTTGGGTTTAAAAGTGCGAATATCTCGAAAATGAGACTAATGATATGTACACCTTTTTGTCGAAAAGATGATGCATTTTTAATATTTTCCAATAAATAGAGGAATACCGTTAGTGATAAATAAGTTAATCGCACATTTACACCAACAACATAGCTTTTGTGGCGCCCTCTAGAAAATACATCGAAATGGATAACATATTATTATTTCCCAGGTCTTAAACTCCTATCTTCAAATTTTTTAGTTTGTATATCCAAAATCTTCCAATTTACTGAGAAAAAACATTTTTGACATTTCAACTTTGCCACCCAGTATCTTTCTTATCATCAATACCTAATTATAAGTAGTTGCGTCAGATTGAAATATTTTTAGGCCAAGAATCTTCCCTTTTACTTCGGTCCATTACTTACGGACCACTCTGTATATGAGATGAAATTGGTCTGATAATTGCTTAACATTATAAAGACATTTTTAAAATTATCTTTGGGAACTTATCTTATCTTCGCAAAGTTCTTATTTGCCCACCCTATGCATAATCAACTTTAATTTTATGAAACTAAAGTTGGATGAAGATCAATATTATGAAACAAATAATGTCTTTATCATTCGACCCGTGTGCTGTTTGATTAATTTGACCTTCTCGCGGACCTTTTTGTAGGTTATGATCAGTGGCGAACTTACACATTTGCCGTCAGTAGGTTATTCATATTTTGCCGCCCCTACCAACCTCTACAATAGGTTAGTTTACACCGTGTGGAGTGAGCAATTCTGTCCGTGGACCAAATCGAAGACTTATTAGCTTAGCCTAGAACATATTAAGTGTTTATACTGACTGTTTTGCTGGATTAACATAATAGTCCATGTTTAAAGCCTGGGATCAAAATTGACATTTTTACATTACAATGTCATAACCTTAAATCTTTAGGTAATTTGATGGTAGATTTTGATTTTATTTGAAAATGGATACCAAAATAGTTGCAGTGGTGATAGAGTTTCTGGAATAGAAAAAAAATTTTACAAATAATTAAAAGATTTCAATTACAGTTATCGAAGTCTCCATATTTAAAACGGATTTAGCTTATTTGCTTTTATGTAGCAGTAATTTTGTGGGATTGTTGAACAATCAAAAATATGGATGAAACCTAGAAGTAATGCTATTTTTTAGTATTTATCAGTCAGTTTTTTTTAGGTTATCCTCGTGACAGCTGACCTATTTTTTTTCTGTGCTTTTAGCAAGCCGTCACTTTGGTCCACGAATACTAAAGTGCTCTGCTTACACCGTTAAAAATTTAATGTTAACCAAGATACACTTGCGGGATGTAAAATTCGAGTATGAAAAATTACTCCTTGCTGGGGTGTTTATACCGAAAGTAAAGTACACGTGACGTTGTTTAGACTTATTCAGACTAAAAATTTGGTACGCCCGGTGTAAACGTAATAGACTAGTCAAATTATCTTAATTTGAAGCGAAAACAAAAACAAAATTGTTAACAGGATGGGAACAGTTGAAAATGGTAAATAGGCGTATAATAAACGTAAAATAATAAACGCGTGAGCGTGATATATTGGGGGGTGAAAAGGGGTGGAACTTTGGATTATTGTGATTTCCGGAGAAAGTTGACGTCGGACAGAAAAGTGTACAACAGAAAAGCTTTAGATCATAAAAAAGTCTACAACTTTTGTGGAAATGATTTTTCCATATAACCCCAAAAACTCCGAGAAAAATGCGAAAAACCGCTTTTATCGTTTTTTATTCTCCATTTACACAATAATAATTTTATTTTGATAAAACTTGGTGAAAGTATACCTTTTTATGTCCGAAAAATCCACAAATTTTTCCAGATAAAAATATCAAGACTTCCGAGATAATCACGTTTCTCGGCCCAAAAAAATATTTTTCAAATTAAAATTCTCCTTTGGAAGATTGTCGTAGAGACTTCATTCATGTTGCCATTTTTTCGTCTTGAGTTATACTTGCTTGTGAAATAATAAAAATATACAGTCTCCATCTAAAAACATGCCTAAAAATTGGAAAACTCAAAAAATGAAATCTGCCACCATCTTTTTTTTACTAAATGTCAATAATTCGTTTGAATTTTTAAATAACTCACAAAAACCAATTGCACTATTCAAATGTATGGAAAAATACAAAAGATTCTTTGTTTCATTATTTGATTAGATATTTCTATTTTTAAAAGTATTACTATGAACATACAAGTCGAATAATGATTGACTGACGCAGCTCCAACAATTATTGCTCGGAATGGTTGCTAGTTAATAACATCAATTTACAAAGGCAAACCAGAATTATCTCTGAATGAATTAAGATTTCAACTGTATATGAAATCAACCTCAAAGTCAACATTCAAACTGGACAAACTACCACCCACTGCAGTTGGTGCGGCTACACAACACTCGGAGTTTTCTACCAGCTTCAAACGTGGCTTGGAAACGAAACAACACCAACAATGTGGGGCTGGAAAGAAGTTTTTGTCGATAATTCAAAAATTCTCATGCCATGACGGTGCGTTTCACTGAAGATTCTGTCATACCTGACGAATAATTAATAGTATATTATTAAACGAGCAATTTATGATAGCCATAATTCACGATGGGTGACGTTTGCGTCACGAGCCGCAGGCGAGGGTAGAATAGTACACTAGAATAATACACTACAGTGTATTATGAACCATAATTCACGACAGTTGATATATGGGTACCATATACCTTTAGTTAGGAGGTAAAATATTGACTTATTATTAGGTGGTCGTGGACAAAAATAATTTCTTGTAGCTGTGAAACCGGTTGTAAAGGAAACAGATGTGATTGTCGAAAGATTTATGTACAAAACGTCGTGGTTCAGACAATTGTTTGAATGTTGAGAAAATTTCAGAATTTATCGATGAATCTAAAGATAATTCTGCTGAAAAGGAGCAGCCGGGTCTTTGCTTAATAACTGAAAATCAATTATCAGAAGAATCCTCAGGTTATCCGAGCGATATTGTAGAAGAAGATAATGAAATTACAAATAGAAGCAATATTGAAGAAATAGATGATCAATTTACAAAAAATGTATTTAAAAAACCTCGATTGATGTAGTTTCATTAATTCACTAATTGTTAAGGTGAATATATGATAAAGTTTTGCATCAAATAATAACACTAAGGGCGAGTTGTATCAAACACTTTCGGTTTAATGATAACTGATCTTTAGACTGTGGCTGATTGATGTATTTTTTATCAACAATTACATCAGTCTAAACATCAGTCATCATTAAACCGAGTTTAGGTGTTTGGTACAACTCGCCCTAAGGATCTTTTGTTTTTTCCATGCAATTGAATAGTGCAATTGGGTTTTAAGAATTATTTGGAAATTTAAACAAATTAAAAACAATCAGTAGAAAAAGATAGTTGCAGATTTCATTTTTTTATTTTTCCAATTTTTGAGCATGTTTGTTAATAGGGACTGTAGTATTTCATTATTTCACAAGAAAGTATAACTCAGGACGGAAACATGGCATCATGAATGAAGTCTCTACGACAATCTTCAAAACGAGAATTTTAATTTGAAAAATATTCTCTCTCGGAAGTCTCTTGATATTTTTATCTGGAAAAATCTGTGGATTTTTCGGACATAAAAAGGTATACTTCCACCAAGTTTTGTCAAAATAAAATTATTATTGTGTAAATGAAAAATAAAAAGCGATAAAAGCGGTTTTTCGCATTTTACTCGGAGATTTTGTGGTTATATGATAAAAATCAATTTAATAAAAGTTGTAGACCTTTTTATGATCTACAACTTTTCTGATGTACACTTTTCTTTCCGACGTCAACTTTCGCCGGAAATCGCAATAATCCAAAATTCCACCTCTTTTCACCCCCCAAAATATATCTGGAAACACCCCTGCTCACGCATTTATTTTTTTACGTTTATTATACGCCTATTTACCACATCCCATCCTGTTAACAATTTTCTCTTTGTAAAAGTGTTTGCCAGGACTATAATTAATGATATTATTAACAAATTTTTTAATCAGTAAAATGGCAAATTCAGGTGTATTATCGTCTCAAATACTACCCGTTTTTCCAGTAGTTAGTATGATGGTGAACTAGGGCATCGTTATGTAAGTTACTAGGTCTCAAAAGTTGAAACAGCACAAGAAATAGCTTTATACGTAAAATCGAGCTAAAAAGTGAAAAATAATTCTTAGCTTAAGAATTTAAGTTCGATTACCTATAGAGCGTGTTTTTTGGTTTTGTTTAAACTATAAGTTATTTTTGTAGAGATCATATCATCTCCCATTATCTAATAATGCTAATAATGTAACTTTCTATATTCGGAAGTATTTTTTAAATTATGCCTCTTTACAATATTGGTCTTTATCGAACAAAATAAATTTTTTCTCATGAAATCAAACAATTTTATTTTGTTAAATCTACATTTTATTTAAACATAAAGTGACGCGTTTCGATAACACAGTAGATTTAACAAAATAAAATTGTTTGATTTCATAACTTACTATGGATCTACATCAAGTAAAAGCCTCATCTATTCAATTTTCAATAAATTTTTTCAATTATTTTCAGGCTCTTCTACAAAAAGTGGAGTTTGGCACAAAGAAATGAGGTCAGGAATTCCAGTGCCTATTACGTCGGAAACAAAATTCAAACTACGAACTAACACATCGACTAACAATGTTACCGGTCCCGTTGTAGCCCGTAGGTGAGTGATTTGTTTTGGTACCCGCACTTGATAAGAAATAATGAAACTGTTCTAACAAATGCACATGATAAATTATATCACGCAATTTAATATAAAATGCGGTACTTTAATTGAAATTCTTATTTTCTAGAACTATCGATTACTGTAAACGGTGTTGTCTTTTTCATAATGTGTGTTCACAATTCGTTTGACAAAATGACAAGTCGAGTCTTTCATTAAAAATTATACTATTGATACCTCCAAAATAATTGCATAGGTACCACTACACGAACAATAACACTGACTTACGCGCGTCTCGATAACCAAATTGTGTAGAAATGTAAACAATGTTCAATGTAGTTGCATTTTAACACAAAATGCCCTGTATATTTTCTGTTACACTTCTTGTTTAGTTGTAAGTGATGGGAACATTAAAAATTGATTGAATTTTCTAAATCCTTTCTTCACAATATAGTGAGTTGAGTTGAACAATCGATTACCTAATTGTATAGAACATTCAAAACAGTTCAATCGCCTATTTTAAGACATCTACTTAATATTAATAATGTATATTGTCTACCGTAAAGTAGAACACAAAATAACCTACATTCACATTTGTGTCTTACGCCTGTTTATTTTTATTACCCTTAATATGCTGAAGGGTATAAACCAAATATTGTTGACCGATTTTAAATCGATGTAGGGGTTTGTCGAGTTTCAATAGGTTGGTCCTCCCACTCCTCCCTATATTTTGAGCTCGATATCTAGCTTTATTCTTTTTATTAGACTTATCAGCCTGGATACCGCCTCCCTTGCGTAGCTCTCTGCCCTCGGTTTTTCTTCTCCGAGTATGTGAAACCGCACCCTTGCTAGGCATTCGTACTCACAGTAAGTGCTACGCGGTTTCGTCTTCTTCCTGGCAAAACCTACATAGGCTGTCAGCTGTCATCTGCTAGGCTAATTGTGTGCATATGTTTCCTCAGCCTACAATGCAGCATTCCCACCATCATCCTGGTCATTTCTCGACTTTGACATAGTAGGTCGTGTGACAGTTTGGCTGAAGGGCTTTTAAGGAATACTCTAGCGTGCCTTTGTCCTGGGGTTTCATACCACCAGCGCAACGCCTGGTTATATTGATCATATTGCTTTCGAATAAACTAATATATTATAATAA
This sequence comes from Galerucella tenella, assembly GCA_910591685.1. Taxonomy (NCBI): domain Eukaryota; kingdom Metazoa; phylum Arthropoda; class Insecta; order Coleoptera; family Chrysomelidae; genus Galerucella; species Galerucella tenella. The sequence goes on from CAJUYH010000614.1 coordinate 40,770, forward strand.
GTTACGTCAATGAATTTAAGTTTGGGCTTGAGTAAATAGGGAAAATAACTTATTGGGGCGCAGAAAATTAACAAATGCGTGGGTAATTATGAGAAAAGTCTTAAGATCTTGAACGTGATCAATCGATATGCATGGGGAGTCGATTCGAAAATGATTGTTATACAGGGTGGTTGTTTTCTGTAAGGATCACGTGTAATCAAAGTTGACAGTACAGTACAAAGCCTTAAGATTAGTCCTAGTAGCCTATCACGACTCTTCGCTGAATTTAATGAACCCCTCCTCCACCCGAGACACCTCGGTTTTGGCTGAAAAGTTTGTACTAAGTGTCATGCTAATAATCAAATTTCTTTATTGAATAAAATAGCTGCTCACACTATCCAAAATTAAACCTTCAAATGGTGAAAAATAAAAATTCTCCTACCTTATCTATTGCCTTTCCCAATTTATCTCCATATAAATTTCAAGGTGGCGAAATTCTGTTTTTCAACATTTAGTTCCCCGTCGTATTCACCTCTCACGACTCCCCAATACCCCCCTAATTTTGTACTAAATAAAGAACTTCGTATCCAAGAACCAATATGCAAAATATACACTTTAATTTTATGGAAGTATTAAGTTGGATGAAGATCAATATCATGATACGAATGTCTTTATCATTCGACCCGTGTGCTTTTTGATGGTTCCGGCTGACCTGCTGACCGGCTGCCATCAGCATACAATTAGAAGGAAACAACTTAATTTTGAAAATGATCTTCAAATCATATTAAATTATTCGCATAAAGTCATAGCTGTAATTAAACTATTGAAGGACATTCAACTTTATGATAAAATATGAACCAAGAAAGAATAAAAATAATAATTTTCAATGTCATTCTGTTAACTAATTTGATATAGTCTACTCATTCTTTTATGTTTAATCGTGTAAGCCATTGTAACCATACAATCCATAGTAATTATATAATCGAATGTAAATGTGTAAATGGCCATAGTTGTCTTTTTATTGAAACTATTCGTGGTTAACCATATAATTTTTCCTAGACAAAATGTTGAATGATGTTGCTTTAACCCTTACTCCGTTGCGCAAGTTTTTTATAAATGATATGACAGTAGTAGAAGATCCGAACCTAAATCGACGTTCACCGGTTCCAAATGGTTCCAAATCCAGTGCTGTTTATGTCCAAAACTTACAAGAATCCCTACAGTACAAATTAAATTTAAACTTTCCAATCTTTACAGCTGAATTAGTAGCAATCAACCTACCTTTGGAATGGATCATAAACAGTAACCTAGAATTTAAACAGTATATGATTTTTTCCAATTCTTTAAGCAAATCTAGTTCTTGTTTCTTATCACAAATATGCAGTAGTAATTCTGTGCTAGGTGTTAATGAATGTTCTACCGGAAGTCGACTTTGTTATTTTAAATGGAACACCACTCTGTATATTAATACATTTTTGGAATCTACGTAGAATTCAAGTATACTTTTGTCTGGAAACTTTTTTTCGAAAAGTGAATACTTTTTGAGTCATTCATTTTTTTGTAAAAAATTTGACCGTTGCAGACCCTTATACATTATTTTTTACGAGGATACTCTTAAAGATATGAAAATGGTTTCTGTTCGGTTGCTCTAAGCAAGGTCAGACGTACTTGAATCTATGCTCAAAATATTTCAATTTTATACAGGGTGTGTATAAAAAGTGTTGAAAGTTTAACTTCATAAATATCAAATTTCTTTATTTTTTTAAATAGAACCACCCGGTTTTTTCTATTTTAATGCATTCAAGGGTAAAAAATAAGGCAAATTAATGTATATTTTCCTTTACATAAACCTTACCGTTATCCAGATATTAAGTGTTTTCTGTAAACTAGAGATGCAGGTGTGGTCTAAATTTTATTTTAACAGTTGAAGATCGTATCCGAAAACCCAAACGTAGAAATTTGTATGATTTCACTATAAGTATTTTGCCACATACAGATAGTTTTAACTCGTCATGGGACACCCTGTACATGCCAGAATTTCTTAATAGGAATATTTTCGTTTCAACATTTAACAGTTTTTTACTTACATTTCTTTCTGTTTTAAAAGAAATTTGTTGTTCAAGATACCTATTATCTTTGAAATATTATTATTTACGGTTCAAGATTAATTGTGTATTACCCTGTAAGATTAAGACTCATTTACTTGTAGAGTCCGCTACACGACGCCATAAACTCCCACCACCCCGACGCCTTACACGGAGCGTTGTAACGGGTCAGTGCGCCGGTCATTTACTAATCAATGCCCCGCACTCTTAAAAGTTTCCAATCATTCACACACTACTGCCTCTTCAACATTATGTTACACTGAAAATGTGCAACAACAACGTGTTGTCGAACCCGTGGGGGCTCCGCGAAAATCCCCCTTTACGAAAAGTTATCGCCACGTGTTGCCCTTGCTTTTTTACGAAAATCTCGGATTTTCCTTTGAAAAGCGTGAAGCAAGTTCCAACGCCGGTGCTGACCATTACTTTACCACCGGAATCTTTGAGTGAAAAGTAAGTTTCTCAAATTTATTTTTGAATGCGTAAAGCGACTACAGGGAATAATGTAAATACAAACAAATGTGTTATGGTTATCAGGTCGAGGACGTGTCGTGGAGGTATTATCGTAAGGAATGTTTATGTATACATATTAATTTATGTATACATATTAATTAATTAATTTTGGAATCGTCGTAAAGTAGAGATAGTTTTTCATTGAAATAATATACTTTATAAAAAGCTCAAGAAAAAGTTGATTTAAAACTCGTATTTCATTAAATATGTATAAATGATATAAACTTTGAAAGTAAGAATGGGGATCTGGAGCTAGATGGATGAATCCTTTTTTAAAATAGTTTATGGCATATTTTAAAATAATTGTTACTAGACTGTTTATGGCAGCAGTTGATTGATTACTTCGGCACCACCAGTCAGAGGCTTCGAGACCTCAGCACCTCAACCTTTGAGCTTTTTATTCTCTTGTTCGCACCGTTCTACCGTTTAAGTGAAGAAACCAGCAGCTTCTATCAGGCTCAACAGTCTTTTCACTAGGTCGTTGTTAGAGAGATCTGATTACTTCAGCAGTCAGAGACTTCGTGACCTCAACACCTCAAATTTTAGGCTTTTCGTTCTGTTGGTTGTAACGTTTATGTTAAGAGATCAGTAGCCCTCATCAGGCTCAACAGTCTTCTCACTAGCTCGTTGTTAGAGAAATATGATTACTTTGGTACCCCCAGTCAGAGGCTTCGAGACCTCAGCACCTCAACCTTTAGGCTTTTTGTTCTCTTGGTTGTACAGTTTATGTGAAGAGATCAGCAACCCTTATCAGGCTCAACAGTATTTTCACTAGGTCGTTGAAAGAGAAATCTGAGTACGTCGGCACCACCAGTCATAGGCTTCGAGACCTCTGCACCACAACCTTTAGGCTTTTTGTTCTCTTGGTTGTACTATTTATGTTAAATGATCAGTGGCCCTTATCAGACTCAACAGTCTTTTCACTAGGTCGTTGTTATAGAGAAATTAGATTACTTCGGCACCACCAGTCAGAGGCTCCGACACCTCAGCCTTTAGGCTTTTTGTTCTCTTGGTTATACCATTTATGTTGAAAGACCACTAGTCCTTATCAGGCTCAACAGCTTTTCACTATGGCCTTGCTGGAGAAATTCTCCCTAAAGTGTTCCTGTCCTAATAGGATTCTATATCTCCAATAACAGTGCTTCACATTCGAAGATAATGTGTGTAGCTGTTTCCTCCTCTTCCATGCACAACCGACGGATGGGTTTCTTCTTACATATGACAATTGTATTCATGTGATTTCCTAGGGTACAATGACCGGTAAGTAATTCCGTCACTCTCCTTATCTGGCCCTTGCTGAGGTTAATATTTCGTTAGTTTGGACTCCAGGGGATTTTGAACAGGAGTTTGCTGTATTTCTACTTAAGCACGTCTGATGTTTAGTTTGAATCCACCTAGATGTACAACCACGTGCATCAATTTTTGATATGCCAAATACCGGTTCAAGACCAGTTAATGCAGGTTTTGCTAAAGTGACTGCCGTTTCATTGCCTGCAGTACCCTTGTGCCCAGGGACCCACTTAAAAGTTACTCTATTATGGTTTGCCAGGGTTAAGAGTTTTTGAAGGTAGTCCCAGATCAGTCTAGACCTGATCTGGGGACATGCTCCATGGCAGCCGATTATAAATGCTTTTCTCAATCATTTCTTAAAAAAATATTTTTGAAAAAGTAGAAATTGAATACAATATCATTATTGTCCTTCCCTATTTTGTGCGTTACAAAGTAATGGACATTTTTGAAGAGGAGATATAGGTGATTTCGACACATTTGGCTGTAGAACGGTTGACAAACATAACGAATACTTCTTTTATGGATTGTTTAGTAGTGTATACAGTTTAATGCATTAAAACTTTGGCATTTATAATTCTGTTCTACGTGTTTTCATATTTACAGACCGAGGAGTAGTTGTTAGTTGTTATGCATGTATAACCCGGTATCAGGTTTTTAAATCTCTTCGAAAAGTAATTCACTTTTTCTAAATAACCACAATAAGCATTCGACATGTTTACTTAATGCATTTCATGTACATATTGTACATGGTGTTCAAAGTTCTGGATTTGCGTACAACAATTAAATTTTTTCAATTTGCTCAATTTCATACTTAACACTATAAAATTCCTGTATTCCTGTTTGAATATCTCTGAATTATAGTCGTATGTCAAGGTTGGCTAATTTCCTGTTTCGTTTACTAATCAACTGATTCATAATGTGCATAATTGTAATTCCATATTAAACAACAGTGATAAAATACATCCTATATTTTTATTTTGATCGCTTTTCTATTTTTACACGTTATTTTTTAGTTTATAAAATGCTACTTATAGTAAATTGTAGGCTTATTAATGCTAAAATAATTGCACCACTCAAAGTGAATTGAAGTTTGTTAAGGAGGGTGTGTCCGATAATACAACTTTGGATTACAAGTGTGGACCTTAAAAGGGACTGGGGGATGCAAAATGTTACCAAAATAAGTCTAAAAATTGGAAAATTTGCCGGTTTTCATGAGATACACCCCTTCTGGGATATTGGGCATGGAAAATATTGTTTTTAATCCAAAAAATTCTTATTTTTAAGCGATTTTTCAAACTTATCTTTTGGCATTTGTGTTTTTAGGCCAAAAAATAGGTGCCATTTAGCATGGGGATGATTGAAAAAACAATCCTATGGTAAAAAGTGGTACATATACCCCTAATGCTCCTCAATAAGTTCACACCCTATTGGATACTTGAGGAAAAACAGCGTTTAGGGAGAAGTATTAATTTTTGAAGCCCCTGTTTTTCCATTTCTTTACGATAAGTTTTAAACAAAATATGACCATTTTAAATTTAGCATTCAGCTTCATTGTCCTTAAATTGCCTGTTTGAACCTAAAATGTTCCAAACAGCTTTTGCAATAATTTTGCTAAGCAATACGCTTTCGAGATCTATGACAATATTATTGCAAAAAAAGCGGCCAAAAAATCATTACCTACCAATAGGTATTCATCTATTAATTCCATTTGATTGATAATTAATACACAATTACATAGCCAAACTTGAATTATCAAGCAATCGATTACTTTCTTAACAATTTTCAAAGAGTCGATTCTAGTTTTTTGGAAAATTCGTCGATATCATAAAAATTTTCCCTCCCTCCTGGATAATATTAGGTATGTTGTTATTGGTAAAGAATAGGATTTTGAAAGTTAATAGTAGTTACGTTGAATATTTATTCCATTTGTGTGGGTTGATGTTAATGTTAAGTACATTAAACTCATAAAAGCTTTGCATGAAGAAAATTTTTTGCTTCACAGATTTTTATAGATGTTTCTATATACACTTTTTTCAGTAACACGCAATATAGTGAAAATGATAGATCGCTCATGGCTACTAAATTGAGAGCCAGACAAAAACCAAGATAAGAATTAGACTGTAGATGAAGAACCCATATGTTAACCTCCACTTGAATGAGCTCTTGTAATTCGTTTTCAAAAGGTGGTTTAATAATTATAATGTCTAGCTCTACATGCCTTCAGTTTGTTAACGAAAGTAGTAGGCACAAATTTCAAGGTCATTTTAGATTAGACAATTTCTTGTGCAATATCCAGCTAGTTCAAGTTTTGGAACAATTCAAATTGTTAAGGTCATTTTAGATTAGACAATTTCTTGTGCAATATCTAGCTAGTTCAAGTTTTGGAACAATTCAAATTGTTAAGGTTATTTTAGATTAGACAATTTTTTGTGCAATATTTAGTCCAAGTTTGTAATAGATTTCTTGTGTGAAATGTTGGCCAACTGTTTCAAGCTATTTTAGACTATTCCAATTTATTGAACAATATTCAGCTCAAGATTATGCGCAGTGATTTGATTTGATGATAGAATAAATCTAACCTTTTTAAAAATTTCTTTAGCTATTGTATCGCCACTTCAATACATAACCACAAATTATCAAGATTAATGACATTCATACGACATTTTCATAGAACATTTCCATCGTGAAATGCAATAAATCAAATTGTTGGTAAAATAGAACCTGTTCTATTTTTTTTTATAATTTGACAGGGTAGACAATTTGTAATACAATTTTCAATTTTAGACTTAACAATTTGAATTGTTCCAAAATTTGAACTAAATATTGCTCAAGAAATTGTCTAATCTAAAATGACCTTCAAGTCTAAAATTGAAAATTGTATTAAAAATTGTCTACCCTGTCAAATTGTAAAAAATAGAACAGGTTATATTTTCTTAACAATTTGATTTATTGTTTTTGTTTCTGCTTCACGATGAAAATGTTCTATGGTAATGTCATTAATCTTGATAATTTGTGGTTATGTATTAAAGTGGTTGGGAAATATGTCTTGGAATAAACAAGAGATTGAAATGTTAATTGAGGAAACCTCAAAACATGCTTGTTTGTACAATGTAAAACACTCCTTTTCCTCTGTTTTAAAGTTAAATTCGCTTAGTGACATGAGCAGCCGTGATTAATAAATATTTAAAATTTTGCGATTCCATAACTGAAGAAATTTCTGAAAATGTTATATTTACTTTATCATCAAATCAAATCACTGCTCATAATCTGGAAATAAATATTATTCAATAAATTGGAATAGTCTAAAATAGCTTAAAACAGTTGGCCAATATTTCACACAAGAAATTTATTGCAAATATTGTTCCAAAACTTGGACTAAATATTGCACGAAAAATTGTCTAATCTAAAGTTTTTTTTTCCCTGGAGCCGTCCCTTCGCCGGTACCACCTCAGCCTCCTGGGCTTATTGTGGATACTCCTAGTGTTCTGACTACAACCTATTCAGCCATTCCGTTCCCTGTATTAGCTCATACAGCTTCTTTGCTGGTTGGTTGTAGAAGTCTTGTGGAGTCATTTGGGGTCTACCATACAGTTTCTGCCTTCTGTTGTCCAGCGACTCACAGTTGCATAGTATATGCAGAGCTGTTTCGGTATCCTTTTTGGATCTTCTGCATGTAAGGTCTCCGTTGTACAGCCCTATTTTGCTTAGGTGCTCCTTTGTGGGAAAATGTCCCGTAAGTAGCCCCGTTATGGTGCGTACTTTGTTCCTGCTCATTGAGAGCAGTTCTTTCGCCACTTTTTCTGATGGTTCTGTCATGAATTTCTTCCCATGTATTTGCCTGGTCGTGTTCTTCCAGTATTTATTGTGTTGTTCTTTCAACCACCCTTTTAACCATGACCTCGTTAAGCATCTGGGGATGCCCACAGCAGGTTCGGGTCCGTTCATCTGAGTTGACGATCCTACTCTTGCGAGTTCGTCAGCTTTTTCATTGCCTGCGATTCCTTTATGACCTGGGACCCACTCCAGTGTTACACTGTTCCGAGTCACCAGTCTTCTAAGTTCTTCGCCGCATTCCCATACTAGCCGAGATGTCACCCTATAGCTCTGAAGTGCTTTAAGGGCGGCTTGACTGTCACTGTAGATCCTGATCTGCCTGTTGTTGAAGGCTCTCATATTATTAGCCATTGCACATGCAAGTATTGCATAGACCTCTGCTTGAAATACAGAAGCGTATTTGCCAAGCGAGACGATCCCTTCATATTTGCTCGTCTTGCTGTATATGCCCGCTCCGGTGCCGAGTTCATTTTTCTGATCCGTCTGTATACCAGATCAGTTCATTCGCTCTACTAAGTGGTGGTGCGTTCTCTTCCTCAAGCTTCTTTCGACAATCTCGAAATTCTTGCGAAATATATATTTGGTGGTCATGTGGTCTGTTGGCATTTTGAAAATGTCATCATCCACATACCTTATCTCTGTGTGTCCTCTCCCATGTGCCACGTCATGGTCTGATGCTTTTTCCAGTCGGGTTAGTGCTGCCCTTGCTTCGCACATTATGACACAATGTAGCGGAGGAAGGTCTAGTATTGTCCCCAGTGCCGCTGTAGGAATGGTCCTCATTGCCCTTGTAATGCCAATGCATGCAAGTCTTTGGACCTTGCTTAGTTTTAGCAAAGCAGAGGATTGTCTGATCTTTGGCCACCATACCAGAGATGCATATGTGATCCTGGGAATGACAACCATTTTCTACAGCCAGTGTACCTAATTGTCTAATCTAAAGTTTTTGTTACATGAAGAATCTTTAATGTCCAAACTATCCACCGACTGTTCTGTACTTACGACAAAACTAGTGGCCATCTATAAGGCTTTAGAATGGATCTATGAAAAATGTTTAAAACTTTCCAGATAACGTTAAATTATCGGCTCCTAATCTGTACTACTATGCCTATATAATCACATTAAACAACTCTAATCTAATAAAATTGTAAATATCATCACCGTACACTAACTACGAACAAGTAAATTCTCTTGCGTCGGAACGATTGAAAATTCTTGTAGGTACATCTTTTCTCTGGCGCCTTACACGTCTGTTATCATAATACAACATTCAATACTCGATTTAAACTAGCTCGTCAGACGATAGGAGGGGTAAGGAAATTTTAGGTAACCCATAAATCGACGAAGTGAATTTACTTGTCGGTAGTTAGTGTACGGTGATATCGTCAACATATTAGTTCAGTTGCACAATTCAGGAAAATCTACTACATTCATGTTGGCGAAGGGCCATTCACCACTGCCGATAAATGAGCAAGACATTCAACTCATTCAGGGACAAAACAGGACATAGCACCTAACTGGAACCTTATTTCAATAGGAAAAAAGGTCTTACAGGAAAACTGGAATATAGTGTTTCTCATCCTGCAATAACATCAATAATCCTTATATACTACAAAACATACCCTACGCTTCCATCATATCAGGAAAATCAACAAAACGATTTACAGTTGTCTTACTGGCCGTTGGAGTTAAACTCTCCAGAATGAAGAGTTCAGATACAGAGCTATGTGAAATCGATGTTATCATAATAGTCATGCAATCCAATATCTCATGCAAGCGTTTCTTTCCTTTCCAACGTGTCCCAGCCGCTAAGCGTTCTCTCACTGTTTTATCTATCGTGTAGAAATCTTGCAATCAAAACCATCTTGTGAGAATTCTTATAACGATCTTAGTTAATATTATACTCCCATTCGCTGCCTGTCTTGTTTATATAAGTCTCTATGACGGGCACCTTAGCGTGAAAATATTATCCTCTTACTACTATTATACTTTGCTTCAAAATGTTCGTGGCTAAAAGGATAACCAGCGCCCAGGGCAAAAAACTAAAAAGAAACTTCTGGAACAACCATTAACTTATAAAAGAAGCAATTTTTACCAATTAATACCTTCTTGTTCGCTTTTTAAATAAAATGTTATAAAACACGCTCACACGGAGATGCTATAGATACCACAGATAAGTAACACAACAAGCATCGAAGTAGATTTAAAATCGACTTTTGTGTCACTCTTGAAGCTAATAGGCATTTGAAACCGTCCACTAAAACTTCAACATGTAGCATTCATTACGTAATCGCTGCCTAAAGGGAGCGCGCGGTTTTGCCTTAAAGTAGATTTGATAGCTTATTAGCAATTCAACCTGTAGGCATAAATAGCCTTACATGGGCACCAAAAGAGCATTTCATTAGATTTGATTGCCAACATTGGCTGTCAAAGCGATATAAAGAAGCAGTCGTTTAGTCCAGAAATGGATTTCAATGCTTTGAATGATCATGCGCAGTTGGACATTTCTCGTGAGAATGTGATGAAGTTTTGTTTTGGATAAATATTAGATTTATACCTATTGGAAATTTATGCCAACAGTTATGTAGGTGTTCACAAAAACAAACATCGTCAACTGTTATGGCAGAGATCTTTCCTTCAATATATTATGACAATTATTATTGAGTTAACTGTATAAACCCTCACTTCGTGGAATCTTCTCATCATATGGTTTTAAATGAAACTAACTGTTTCTAAATGACTCCACAATATATTTGTAAAAATTTGTAAATTGCAATTTACAAATTTTTACAAATATATTGTGGAGTCATTTAGAAACAGTTAGTTTCATTTAAAACCATACAATTATTATTGTTTTTGAAACTGGAAAATATCATTGTGAACCATTAGAAATCTCTTCATTTTCATTTTCTGACAAAGAACTACTAGACCACATTTTGTTGCAACTATAATCTATGTATAAACTTGTCAGCTATCTACCTTTTAGGTAAGGTAGAAGAACTTTAGTGAATAACAAGTTTCAGATGCAATTTTGTTGACTACACTAGTTAATAACAGATAGATTCATAGTAAATAACAAGTACTTTACTTGTAAAATTGTGAAAAATTCCTTGTTATTACAAGAGTACACTTGTCGTTTTATGAAACGCGAGTCAAACTTATTAAGATCTACTTGTTACTTACAAACTTGTGTTTTTGTGGAATAGGCCCCAGATAATCACAAACACATCAAAATAAATTCAGAAAGGAGCAAAATGCCAGAGAAGCGCACCCTAAGGTGCAACAGCCCATATAAATATAAATGCTTACATCAGTCTATGGAACAAAAATAAAGAAGCACTAATCGGTGCTTTAAGTGACAGACAAACGGTTCTTTTTTCTCGGTTATTTTATTTATAAATCTTTAGACTGTTCCAACTATACACACTTTGTTAAAGCCGTTGAAGCAAGTAGATTAGATAGCCGATAATTACAACCTTTGATATTATACATATTCATGAATTTCTGGAAACGAAAAGCTAGGGCTATTCTGACCCCTAGTAACCTTTACTGAAAAAAAAAACTTAAGCGATCGCGGCCATAAATTGTATCTAATAACTAGTTTGTAAATTCTCCTAATAGCAACTCCTTCTTTCCTTAAAGTAGATACGTGTAGACCAATTAATAATTTAAAGGTCACGGCTACTTTATTGATTGGTAAATTTACTTCTAAATAAACGTATTGCTTGGGTGGTTCGAACAGAGTTGGTAAACAATATTGTTCATCTATATTTTGTAAGAAGCATATATTAGCTTGACGTGAAATTCGAAAGTAAACCCACTATAGTTTACACAGATTTTGTAACAGCACGAACGGTCAATGTTTGCTTTACTTTCATGAAAACAATGGTATAATGTTATTATAGTGCCACGAGGCTTAAAAATATACCTGTGTCGATATAACACGCTCTCATTTCAAAGTTATGTCAAGGCACATCAACTTGAACGGAAGGAATGGGTTCAACCAGTGTTGCCACAGACCCAACAGACAGCATACCTTTGGATTGACTCATCGAGAATTGTGGCTCTGCCTGTTACAAGATGGTCGGTAGCAGCGTGAAACCATAAAAATTATTGATTTGAACCTTTTTGGTGAACCAACGTTACCAATAATCAGAAAACCAAGATCCGGACGAAAAAGAGTCAGCATTAAAATAGATAGATGACCAGTTGGTATGGACTGATGAGGATTGACGCAAGGTAGCGTTCTCAGATGATTCGCGTCTTTGCCTCACTGGGTCAGACGATTGTTGGTGACTATGGATAAGATCCGCAGAAAGATCTTGACGAGCGACTCCCATTTGGCGCTTTGGATGGGCGAAAATTGGTTCACAAGAACAAGCAGAGCTGGTCTTTATCGAGACGGTCTACCTGACAGCTTACAGGTACATAACGAAAGTTTTAGCAGATAAGGTTTATCCTTGTATGATCACCAAGATAGAGATAAGCCGCTCGTAGCCAAGCTTATTGAGAATTGGCCAGCACTCAGTCCAGACAATAATCTTATCGAACATGAGTGGGATGAGTGGAGATCACGTATCCGAAGTCATGCACCAGCTCCTAGAACGTCCAAGAAGCTGAGAGAGTTGCTGTTGCAGAAGAAGAGTAGCATCGAGCATAATTTTTTGCTCAACTGAAAGTATACCTACCTCGTATACGTAAAGCAGTCATCAACGCAATACACATTATTGTATTACGACTGTTTTTTTCTTATTCTCATTTGAATATAAGAAACTCGCTTAACGCTTAACGTCGTATTACGATTACAAAACGAAATACTCGGCAACCTAATAAAGTGGATTGTGCCATGGAAAAAAGTATTAAATTTCTGGCACAAACCGTCACAACAAAAAGTGATAAAATTCGAATTGTTACTCATTACGTCCTACGCAAGAAAGATTACATTTTCTGATATGTCTTTTTCATGAATAACTACAGGGTGATCAAGATAGTGAATAGTGAATATTGATCCAGGAATTATTTTCTTGGGAAATAATGCAAATTTTTACAAGACTCGCTACCTATTCAGGTCACTTAATCAGAATACTCTCGGCGTTAATGTTAAAAACCTTTTTCCATATTGATTACCTTGTTATATTCTGTTTTATTTTTGGAGTCTAGTATAGAAGCAATTCTTATTTAATTGAGTTTCCAATATAAGTACCATACTTCGTAAAAAATTGACAGGTACTCATAATAGCATGACAATCCCCGTAACCCTGGATTGTATTTGTATTTATTTATTTGGGGTGACGTTCACTGAGACCCAAAAGATCTATTGTGCCCCCTCACTTTCACTTAGTTTCTGAGGAGTGTCTCAGAAATTAGTAGCTCCTTTAGTCCTATTTCCCGGAGGAATTTTAGGATATCTGCAGTCTTCAGCTTAGGTAAATGTTCCTCTTCTATCCAGTAATCTCCCACGTGCTGTGCTCTAGGATTCTAAAGTGCTGTGCAGTTGAAAAGCATGTGGATGGAGGTTTCTCCTTCCATGCCACAAAATCTACATTCTTCTTCCTCCACTATATTGAGCTTTGTCAGGTGCCCATTCAGGCGACAATGTTCCCGTTAGGATCCCTGTTTAAACTCTTAGCTAAGTTTTATTTTGACTTATGCATTCATTTGATCTCAACAGATTTTGGTCATCCAGAAGAATCTTTGATTGAATAAGCCCTACTAGATCTTTCCAATGGTCAGATCTTCTCTTTTTCTCGGCTTTATCTATTTCTTCCAATATTACATTGGGGCTAATTCCGCAAAAGGGCTCAGGCCCCCAGAAAGGTATTTCAGTCCTCTTGGCTAGTTCATCTGCTATTTCATTTCCTTCTATTCCAGTGTGTCCTGGAATCCATAGTAAGGTGACTATAATGTTCTCGCCCAATTCATTGAGTTTGTCTAGGCATTTCCACACCATTTTGGAACTGATTACACAAGAGCTCAGTGATTTAATGGCTGCTTAACTATCCGACATTATGATAATCATTTGTCTTCCATATAGCTAAGTGCCTACGAGACAAAAAATGGCCAGATACTTCCCCTTCTGAGTAAAAGCAAATCCTTTTGAACATGCATAGAAAAAGTCAAAATATAGAGATTTAAGAACAGACCCACCTCGAAATCTTGTGCAGGCACCCTCACCACCTTCTCAAAGGGGTAACACGCGCGGCCTCATATTTTATTTTTTTTCTCGAAAACGGTAAGACATAGAAACTTCTAATTTTCGCCATTCGAAAGGTGATTAAATTCTACATTTCCCGGTTATTTTTCTATTTTCAAATAATGCTTCATTTTTTCGTTATTCAGAAAAATGTGGTAGCAGACTGTTTTGCTAAGTAAGTTTTTCGGGTATTACTCGAAAATGGATCATAATACGAAAATTTTATAAGAATACAAAATTGAAGATCACACAATTTCCTATCGATCGGTATATGATAAGTTAGGATTGTTCTCTATTTATAGCATCCAGTAGCGTCCGAATGTTAGGGTTTCGGACAAATTGTAGTGCAGCGCCTTACACGTTAATTTTGTTTTTTTCAAAAACGGTAAGACATAGAAACATCTGGTTTGCGCCATTAGAAAAGTGATTAAGTTTTACATTTCCCAGTTATTCTAATATTTTTTGATAATGCTTCATTTTTTCGTTATTCAGAAAAATATGGCTGCAGCATGTTTTATTAAGTATGTCTTTTGCCTATTACTCAAAAATGATTCATTATATGAAAATTTTATAGGAATACAAAATTGAAGATCACACAATTTCCTATTGATTGGTATATAATAACAATAAGTTATTAGGATTGTTTTTTATTTATCCCATCCGGTAGCGTTCGAACGTTAGGGTTTCGGGCCAAAATGCGGAGCAGAAAGTATCTTATTTATTTATAAAAGGAAAATATTCGACAAAAAAACTGAACTTGTCTTATAAAATATAAAATAGAACACTTAATATACTTTGTTGAGTTTGAAAAAAAAACTAATAATATCGGGGTCTACAACGTAAATAATAAAATAAAACAGTACCTAGAACTAATCATTCCAGTATTTGATATAAAAACAACAGTTGTTTTCAAAAACAAATGATTATAATATAGGAGAATATTAACTGAAAAACATAAACATTTTTCTAATAAACAAATAAATAAATAATATGAAGTATGAACTAATTACAGCATTCCTTGCAGGTACATAGTTGTGTGAACTAAAATTTTTTAACAAAACATTTACATCTATGATTACAAATTTTGCAATAACATTTAATCAAAGTTTCTGTAAGTAATTTAATATTTTCTATGGTGGTCCAAATTGGCACCCATTTATTATTTTCAAGCGACCATCCCCAATCAGATGGACATGGTAATTTTTGGAAAGTCTTTGTCAACTGACCCCAAACAAAACCACCTTGATAAATGCACCTTCTAATGTGCAATGAAAGGGCATTTAATGTTGGAGGTAGATTTTCAATAGATCTGTTTTTTTTTAAATAACTCCATCCGACACAAATCAAGGCTTTCAGACTCTGAATGCTTGTCATAAAGAAATATGACAAACAAAAGAATGCTGTAATTAGTTCATACTTCATATTATTTATTTATTTGTTTATGAGAAAAATGTTTATGTTTTTTAGTTAATATTCTTCTATATTATACTCATTTGTTTTTGAAAAAAACTGTTGTTTTTATATAAAATACTGGAATGATTAGTTCTAGGTACTGTTTTATTTTATTATTTACGTTGTAGACCCCGATATTATTAGTTTTTTTTTCAAACTCAACAAAGTATATTAAAAGTGTTCTATTTTATATTTTATAAGACAAGTTCAGTTTTTTTGTCGAATATTTTCATAACTCCAAGAGTTCATCCATTTCTCAAATGTGGTTGTAAAAAATCCAAACAAAAAGGATCAATAAAACTCAAAGTCCAAACCACAAATTTTAATATTGTCCACCAAAAGGACAAAATGTTCAGCAACTAGTTTCGGTACAAAATTACCATCATCAGGCTACAATAGAAATGTTATACTTATCAAAAAAGATCTTATGAGATAATGTTAAAGATCTCATGAGATAATGTTAAAAGTTGAGACAAAATATATTAATTAATTAATATTAATATTAATATATTTTGTCTCAACTTTTAACATTATCTCCTAAGATCTTTTTTGATAAGTATAACATTTCTATTGTAGCCTGATTATGGATTTGGACTTTGAGTTTTATTGATCCTTCTTGTTTGGAATATTTTCATTATCAAAAAATAATAGAATAACCGGAAAATGTAAAATTTAATCACTTTTCTAATGGCGCAAACCAGATGTTTCTATGTCTTACCGTTTTTGAAAAAAACAAAATTAACGTGTAAGGCGCTGCACTACAATTTGTCCGAAACCCTAACGTTCGGACGCTACTGGATGCAATAAATAAAAAACAATCCTAACTTATTATATACTGTTCGATAGGAAATTGTGTGATCTTCAATTTTGTATTCCTATGAAATTTTCGTATTATGGTCCATTTTCGAGTAATACCCGAAAAACTTACTTAGCAAAAAAGTCTGCTAGCACATTTTTCTGAATAACGAAAAAATGAAGCATTATTTGAAAATAGAAAAATAACCAGAAAATGTAGAATTTAAACACCTCTCGAATGGCGAAAACTAGAAGTTTCTATATCTTACTGTTTTCGAGAAAAAAATAAAATATGAGGCCGCGCGTGTCACCCCTTTGAGAAGGTGGTGGGGGTGCATGCACAAGATTTCGAGGTGGGTCTGTTCTTAAATCTCTATATTTTGACTTTTTCTATGCATGCTCAAAAGGATTTGCTTTTACTCAGAAGGGGAAGTATCAACCATCGTAGGCCCTTAGCTAATATCTTTCATCAATATTGAACTAGGCGTACTTTCTTATGGCGGGGATTTCCGCTTGAAAGATACTTGGGGTTTTTCCCAAGCTTTCAGAGTGTTTGGTTCCTGGCCCGAACACTCCTATCCCAGTTTCTTCTATTGCTTTTGAGCCGTCTGTGTACCATTGAATGACATTATTTCCAAGTCTGGTAATGGTATTTGGATCCCATTCCTTCTTGTTGCTTAATTCCTTAACGGGTTTTTTTTGAAAAGTTATACTTTTTCATCATACCGTCTTGTGGCAAGTCCCTTCTGATTTCTAAGAAGTGAGGAGGTGGTTTTTTTAATGATTCCCTCTCTACTTAGTCTGTAATTTGTTCTTTCCGCAACACTTTCCACCATCATATATTATGTAGAAGGGTAAGGTTGATAATAATTATAGTATACTGAAGGACCCGACAGACGTTGTCATGTGGTAACTTCTTGTCATAAATGCAAACAACTCACTGTCAATCTATCCTGAACCTATTTTTTTCTCCTTCAACTTTAGTGACTACAATGACGTAATAATCTAGAGGTCAAATTTTGAAAATTATTTGTAAGACTATTTTTTATTTGGGGATACAAACAAAACTATCCTAAATTTGATCAAATATTTGTAAATAATTTGTTTCTTGAGAATTATGCATTTGCATAGGAAACAATCTATTTCCATATTATTACTGACTCAGTGATTCAGAAGCCGGTCCTGTAGTGAACTATAAATTTTGGCGAATGCGACCTTTCTAGAAGAATCAATAACAGAGTAATATTCCCGATTGTTCTGGAAGCTTAGCGTACGTGTGAGGTAGTAAATTCTAGAGTTGCGAAGGACTAAATAGACGCGGGTTTTTGAGTGAGTCGAACAGTTTCCAGTATACAGTGAATCGGTAAACAGTTTCAGTATACAGTGAGTGAACAGATAGTGAATTAGTGAATATAAATAGTGCAATATTGAAATGTTAAAGATAAATTAGAGCAGTTATTATACCGAGTGTAGATAAATTAGTAGATATTAAGTAGTGTGTAGGTATATAAATTGAGTTTATTATAGTGTGTGAGTGTTTCTTCAATAAACCAATAGTAATTAGCCATAGTGAACGTATAATTCCATCCCACGAGAAAAACTGCTTGAATAAATAAGAAAAACATTACAATATTTTGTACCTTCATGATAATTGCCTTCGCAGAGAGACTTTATGACCCAGTAACACACAGTGATAAATTTTTGATCGTTTAACAACTGGTTGACTCCAAGCAAGTATTCATTTCTTCGGGAAGAGTAGATGAGCTGGAAAATCCCAAAGTGGGTGTTTGAGTGAAGATGGCATTAGATTAGAATATAGAGACATCGGACTTGTTACAACCTCAATTAATTATAAGGTTTCTTTCAATAACAGTTGAGAGCCGTTAAGAATTGGTAGCAAACTATGGTGCCGCTCCAATAGGTTAAATGGAAAACTCTGAGCTTATATTGCCGAGTATTATTTTGATTTATTATTTTGCACCATTTTTTTGTTTATGTTTATGTTAGAAACTGATTATTTGTGAGATAAGAATATCAACATTGATTAATAGCTTTTTGTGTTTTCACACTTTTAAAATGTATGTTACAAAAAAGTATGGATTAATTATTTGAAAATGAACGAGACTTTATTTTCTCATAACATTCTTTTATGCTTTGTTATATAGGCCTATAGATATATAGAACTAATTCCCTTAAATATTCTCTATTTAAGTTGCTGTCGAATTTGTAGTTTATTATACAAATTATCTGTGAAGAGTATACCGGGTGTCCCATTTGACAGCCCTCTGTGGTAGCTACCACTCACTTTTTATTTTCAAATGACACCCCTTGTATATTGTCATTGAAAATTGCGTGTCGTTCTACTTGGAATACAACGATAGCACATACTTGGTATCTTTTTCAATTAATAATAACAAAAGCATCAAAATATCATGAAGTATGAGTTTCAACTAAAATACCTCTGATGCAATTCAAAAAACGAACTAAAAACTACAGCAAGTGTTGAAAATTATTTCCTGCAGAATCCTTGCAAGCTGCAAAACGTGTTAAAAGTGTTGTTGTGCAGGACCCTTCTGAATCATAGCTGGTGTAACCCTACGAGATGCCTCACGAATGCGTTCTTTAAGATCCTCTAAATCATAAAATACCTCAACCTAGAATTGTAACTCTTACGTTGTCAGCAGTGGTGACTACTGTTCTAAAAGCCATCTGAAGTTTGGCCGCAGGAACTATAAATTTCGGCGGAAATCTTAAAAATCAAATTGAGGGAGAATTTTATCTTTTTTAAAAACAAATTGCAGTTTTTTTATTTATTAATTAGCTTGTCAAATAAGCGAGATTATAGGCCGTATTTATATAAAGAAGCCTTACCTTTTGCTTTCAAAATATAAAGCAATTCCTTCCAGGTATATGTATAAAAAAGCTGAATGAAAAGGTTTTGCTTCGAAGTCTTATCTTTAAAGTAAAAGGTTTTACGTTTTTCGTATAATTGCAAGTTTTAACAGGTTTGTAATCTCTAACGACTAATCTCTCTACCTTTCACTTTATATATCGGAAGCATTTCCTTGCAAGGAAAAGGTGAATATTATGAATACGAATTAGAGCAAAACCTTTCACTTTTATCTTTTGCTTCCACCTTTTACTTGAAAGTAAATGATTCATTTTTATAAATAGGACATCCTGTATTACGAATTTCTCTGTTTGTTTACCTACTAAAAATGATCACTAGTAAAACCACTAAAGGTCAAATTATTCTCTTGCGATAATTTTCAAAACAATTGAAAAAATTCCATCTTTTGTTATAGATCGGCTCTAGGAAGCAATCCAGATACTCCAATTATTGCTTGTTCATCTCCAAGAAGATCTCCCGAGAAACTGAATGGAGCACAAGTACTTCCACCACCACCCCTATCATCGGGTTCCGAATCTTCGGGATATTTCACTCCTCCACCTGAAGCGAAAAAGGCTTTCGTTAAATTGGATAGTGTAGATCGAACATCTGAGTCAGATGATAGAGAAGAGAAAGAAAATGATACTAACAATAACGTTCAAGACTCCAAGGATGAAATTGATGCTACCCAGGAAATCTTGAAGGTATATTTTAATAAAATTGTTTCTATTTTCCCTTTATTTTGGAAAGGCTTCAACATTTTATGGTTCTTATCATTTTAAAAATCATTTGTGACCAATGTTGAATGGTCTTCTCTATTAACAATGATATGTGAATAATGTTTCTTCCTCTGATACTTCTCTTCAAAATGTACACGATCCATCTATTGATAGTACTCTATATAAGAAGAAAATTGAATACTTTGGTATTTAAATTTATTGCCCTGGAATTACTACATAAAGTCCAAGAGCTGGCGACTAATTTTGGGAAGGTCCTTTAGGCGAGTTCAAATTACGAAAAAATACAATTTCGTTAATCGGCCTATCCAGTCCTGAAAGTTTTTTTAGAGAGTTAGCGGTTATATACTATAGGCAATCTGAAATTTAAATCACGTATTTATTTAATAATTTCAAAAATATTTAGTGATTTTAAACAATTTATAGATGTAAATAATGTTTATAATAATGAAGCACGACAAAAATGTCTTAGGCGTAGTCGTAAGAGCAACAACGATTGCCGGACATTCGAGATATATCATGATCTGTTTGAAGTGAAGATGGTCTCTTCGGCAGTGAAGAAGAATTATCTGAAAGTGAATCTTCCCAGAGCAGTGATTATTATTATTCTGTCTTAATAGTAGGTACCTAGTTAAAAAAAAATGATTTATTCACAATATTTTGTTTAAAATATTTTCATCAGTGAAACAATGATTTTATCATAACTGTTTTAAATTACAATCTAAGGAGACTTTTAAATGAGCTTCGTATTATTAAAATCAACGAGGTAAAAGAAAAAGGAGGGAAGGTAAGCGTGGTGGAAGGTAAGCGTGGTAGTGATTTAACCAACTTTCGACGGAAGTTGCCATATTGAGAAGCCACATTAGTGACATTAGTCATCAATTCTTGTGTCAACATAGATAACCTTAATATACTGGACTGTGTCAAATTGAAAAGCCACGTTTAAAAAATAGTGATTTTCAGTATTAGAAAGGTTATTCATGAGTATTAGTATAAGTTTAAGTTTATATTGAGTTGTACAATAGTGTTATAATAGTTATTTATGATATGAGTGTTAAAAGTGAGGTTTTATTTTGTG
>CAJUYH010000615.1:0-61598 GCA_910591685.1 Galerucella tenella
TTATTTGTCAATTAGGGCGCCAGCTAGCGTGGAAACATAACAGTTATTTTCTCGGCTAGTCGTAGAAAACGTCTTTCTCGGCTCCGTAATGCTGGTAAAATTCAACTTTCTCATACTTACTGTAGGATAAAAAATAAGTTTGTTAAGATTTTTCGGTAGTATACTGACATTTGTATATTTAATATATTTGTATAGCTGTAGTTTACCAAATGACTGAAAAATTAAGAAATTTATTAGAATTCTGGTATAATAATTTTTAATAAAAGGAAACGTATATTTAAATAATTTTTCAATGGCCCTGGTATAAGCCTCATCAAATGAATGTCAAATATAATAATAAATAATTTGTTGATATGTATTTATATCTTCCTTATGTCTTTTACAACCATACGTCTGTGATGGTCTTCTAGTATCATAGTTCACTAGACGTGCTATGGTTCATTTACGATAAGTTTGCAATTTTGACATTTGTTAGTAACAATTGCAGCCACTGAACAAATTCTAAATATCCTAAGTGTAAATGGAATAATTAATCATATAAAGGGGGAAGTTACGGTCCAAAAGTTGGCTGTCGTGTCCGGGGTTGCCAGACTTATGTTGTCAAAATCAGACAATTTCATCAGAATTTCTTGTGATGGTTTGTCGTTTTCACTCGCATTGTATAGTTTGTTATTTACTGTGTAAATTATCTGTTATTTTCATAACTATTTAAAAGATAGTATCGAACACTGCGTCACAATGCATGAGTCTCTATAAAGTGGTTGCAAGGAGATGGTAGCATCCCTAATAACATATTTTTAGAGATAACGAGAAAATGAGATAACGGTGGACCGCTAATTCCTATTACTTCTGTGAGATATGTAAGTTTTTAATAAATACATTGTTACTTATTACTGCAATAACGGTGCAATTCAACATGTGCATGAAAATAACATTTTTCAGTTAAACTTGAGGTTTCAAACCTGGACATCTTGACATTTATGTATTTACTCATCAAAATTTTATAATGTCTGCTGAATATGTAATCTTATACAATAAACAACTTATCAACATAATTTTATGTCAACAGCTGGAAAAAAATTACAACGTGGCAACGATGTAAAACATCTGTCATGTTTTGTTATTGCAAACTTATGGTAAATGAACTACCACATTTGAGAAACCGTATACAGGGCTTGTCCAAACTCCAACGTCGGTTTCACCATTTTCTTTCAAATGTTTCACCCTGTATTTTATATCGGCAAATGAAAATTGCTTTATTATACTTCAAAGTATTTCCTATTCCCAAACTGGATAGTTTTTGTGATATTTCAATTTTATGATTTAGAATTTTATTTGCAAGAAAAAAATCAATGAAATGCAGCTACGTAACATTTATTCACAACTATTACCTAACGTGTTAGTTGGATAGTGTGTTGTGCTAAAAAATTATTTTAAAAGGTCGATATCAGTGCCACAATTGTATCAGGAACAGATTGCTTTGTGTAGTTTTTCTAAATATGTAGTTTAGTTAGAACCACTTCAATATTATTGTTCTCATTAGTTAGGTAGGAAGTAAGTAGGTTCTGAAATATCAACAAACATTTACATTTTCTTCGTTCATCTGTCAAAAAATGTGGTGGCTGCTCATCATAATGCGCTCTTTCAGAGTAAATTGAATAATGTTTCCTGAAAGGTGGATGGATTTTTCCTTTAGGGGCTATGCTAAAGATCAGGAGTACAAAGTATACCAGACGATAGGAAAGATACGGTAGACTTTTCAAAATATTAATGAGCAAATGCTTAGAGATGTGAGCCAATCTTATGAAGACTATTTTCAAGCCTGCATCGATGTAAGGGTGCATTCGTAATCAATCCGCTGGCCAAGTGGCACTTTGACACGCCAGCTAAGAAAAGCTATTTCAGTGTGATCGTTCACAACGCAATTTGGCGTCAGAGTTGAAGTCGTCGAAATTTCTTGCAAGCTGCAAACTTTCACTTCTACTTGCACTTCATGTAGGCTATGGGACATGCGCATTGATTTTTGTTATTTGTTTTTCTGACATCTGTCTGATAGTCTGATAAATAAACCCAAATTAAAATTATTATATTATAACCTCAGGCTGAACTAAATACAGACAGAATCATGCTTCGACCATATGCTGAAGGAATTTTAACAATTATTTAGGTACGAGCGCGCTTGCGTTAAAGTCGACTTTGAAGTTATTGTGAATGGCAAATTTCGTGCCACTTGGCCAGCGAATTGATTACGAATGTAGCCTAAAGGGTAGTCACTTTAAGTATCTTTTATAACTCTATTGTTGATTGTTTATATAGGTACAGCGTTGCTGAAAAGTCTCGCACTATGGATTTTTTTTAATGGAGTTCTAGAACGAACAATGAAACTTCAAATGTTAATTGTTTCTGACGTCAGCGCTTAGCGTACAGCCGCCATCTTGAATTTTTTGACATTGCAACCTAGGTCAAGTGATATATCAGAAAAAAGCATTTTCTTTTTATTTCTCAAAAATAATAGCAATGTTCACTTTAATACAAAATATCAGTTCTATTTTCCTAAATTAAATTTCACTGTACTAATAATATGACCTTGTAGGTTTTAAAAAGTGAACAAAAAACAATAGTAGGTATTAAAAACGCCAACCACATCATTAGTAGCATAGTACAGTATTTAAAAATTGTAGGATAGTGACCAAAATATTGATTTTTTTCGTTGGACATTTTTTTAGAATGACCCGATATATTACTTGATTAACAAGTCCATTAAAAACTGCCAAACTATAAACCTTTTAACAAAATTAATTTATTTATATAATGATATAGCTTTCTATGTTTTGTGTCACGTTATGGATGTATGGTAACGTATATCTATAGACCAAGCAATATAGTATCAAAATAGTGAGTTTTTGACAAAAATCCAAGGGAAATCGGATTGTGCCATCTAGTAAGACACTAAGTAGTATAAACCTGATGTATTTTCAACTTGCAAATGCTGTTCAAGAAATTTTTATAAACATTTAAAACGAAAAAAGCGTATTTTTTTAGCTGAAGATATGAAATTGTGAAGAAAAATAATTTTCCAGTTTTTTCATATTTTCTTCGTTCCTAATTATCCAATCACTTCGCTAAAAAATGCGTTGTATTTGTATTTCCATTATCTACAATTCGTCTAGTGACACCATTACAATTACTTAATAAGCTTTCGTGTTATTAACACATAACTAAAAAAAGCGTTTTTTTCGCTAACAATTTCGTGAGAAACATTTGCGAGTCAAAAATATATCATACTATGAAATATCTTTTACATATTGACACAATTCGTTTTCTACTAGGATTTTTGTCATAAAAAATTACCTCTTGCCTCGCCTACTATCTAAATAACATTGAAGTCAATCGCATAATATGACGCTGTTACTAATCATCTAATATGTGACGTCTTAGGTCAATATTGAACCGAGTAGATTTTGTTACAATTTAATTACTCACATAAAAATAATACTTGTTTAATTTATCACTAGACTATCAGTACGGGATTAGTCGATTATTTGAAAAATCTATTTTTGGTTATAGGACATTTCTACTTGCGGAATCACTGCATGGGGAAGTCATAAAATAGAATATTTTAGTAGTGGGATGTCAACCATATTTAGAACGTAGAAAATTTTTGAAACATACTCATTGGAGAAATTTAAATTTACATTTGAAATATCCAAATGGATATTGATGGATTGATATATTGATTATTGAGTTCATAATCAAAATAAATATTGAATTGAACATGATGAATATCAATTTTAATAATATCCATCTAGTAAAATTGGAAAATTGTTTTATTTCATCGTTTAGTATGAATCTTCATCAAGTAAAAGCCTCATCTATTCAATAGTGCTTCTAGTTCAAGATAAAACAGTATAGTCGAGCGGATAAAGCAAAAAAGTTCGGAATTTTTTCCCTAAAGACGAATCGGAATGCGGTTTTTTGCATTCGCTTCGGAAAATTATTTGTAAAAAATGTACCTACTTTGTTCCCATTACAAATCGGGAATTGCATCGCTGCAGTCAAAAATGCATGCCAAAAATGCATCTTTTGGGAGGCCTTTTGGAGAATGTAAAAACTCTGTAAATAAGAGTCAGAACTGGCTTCAAATCGGGTACCCGGGGGGTTTTCGAGGTCGCTGATCACGATTATGATGTTGAAATTGACCCCCGGACACTTGGTGCTCAGGAACGCCGATGAACCTCGTCTCCGTGGGACTCTCCAAGAAATCACGAGGGAAACGAAAAAAACTCCGCGCCCGGGGGTTTTTCGGGTGGCTGAATTCAAATATGGCATCGACGAACACCCCCGGACACCAGGTGCCCTCAATCCTCGACCTGGACATCATCCCCGAGAACTTTCTTGACAATATCGACAAGAAGAGCCCGGAAATTATAGGACGCGTGTTTTTTGAGACGCGAAATCACAATTTCACGTCGAAAACGACCCTTCCACTACCTGGTGCACGGGAACCTGCGCTTGAGCATCGTCTCTGAGGGTTTTCCAAATAAAATCGAAAAAGGTGCGACAGAAATAGGTCGCTTGTATTATAATAATAAAAATGAATCCACAAATAAGAAATTGATCATCGTATTGTGCATACGAAAATATTACGAATGGTGTGGGAGGATTGGTGTATGTGTGAGTCTGTATGTGTATGCGCGAGTAGATTTGTTTGACATTTGGCAACCCGCCATAGTAATATACTTAGCACTTGCATGTCATTTATTTATTTCTGTTTCTGCAGAATTTATTCTTTCATTAGTTAAAATGAATCGAATCGACTTTAATTCATTTAATTTGATTTTCCATATCTGATTACATTTTGTGTGTATCATCTTACAATTTCAGTTGATGTTTCTTGATTATGTGATGTTGCATGAATCGCTGTTACAATTCCAAAGGTTGCCAGGGCTACTTGGTCTAGTTTTGGTGTGTCAGGTGTGAATGTGACCCCAGAACAGCTGCTTAAATTTCTTGTAATTCAGAATATTAGAAATACATATTGTTTTGGGAATATTGTGTTTATAAATTTTTCCATTGTGCTAAACTCTGTCAAATGCTTGTGCTTTTACTCTAAGAAAGTTCAAGTGCAAGGAAATTCATAGTATTTCTTTTGTACTTTTTTAGTATCCCTTTTCTCTAGCCGAGATCACAGAAAATGCTTCCGTAGGATATACACAGCATAATTTCCTGCACTTACGGCACTTGTTTTTCATTAGATTATCTCTATTTATCTCTTAATTACCGACGCACCTATCACATCACCACTAGCAATAATATAAGGCACTATCATTTAAAATGCAACAATTTTCCCGTCAACTGTTGAGCAAGCGGCGTGATTCATTCATTAATTCGTTTGGATTGTGCTCGAAAGCCCAGGCACTTGAACTAAATCTTTGTGCCATTTCCCATCTTATCTACTTCCCTTCCAGAAGCTTTGTGTCTTTTATATAGGCCACTAGCTTTACTGGGGGGATTTTCAGTAGTTGTATTATTTTCTGTTTCATCGTAGAGTTCATATTTTCTTTGTCTATTTTGTGCATGTTTCCTCAGGCTGCATTGTCCAGTGCATGAAAAAACGTGATAGAAACTTTGAGTTTGAATTTTAAAGAGGTTATATCAACACTGCAAAATTGTATTGTACTTTGCCCCACGTGAGAACAACGCTATATACGCTAGCGATTCTTCATTATCAACTCGAGAATCTAAAATATCCTCCACTTGGCTGCCCCAAAGAGTTTTCTTTAGTAGCATTCTTAGTTAGGTAAAAAAAATTAGGCACTCTAGGATTAGCGTTGGTAAGCCAAGTTTCGGAAAGACATAAAATGTCAAAATTCGCATAAGTTAAAAATGTTACTGTAGCCTTTGCAGTTCCAAAAGGTTATCCCAATTTTTTTGGCAATACAGTATTTTTGTTGACTTTAGCAGAGTTTTTATTTCAAGTGTTACCTTCTTCTCGTTGTCTTTTCTGAGCAGGAACAATGGAAGGTTGATATTTCTTGATATACCTATACTAACCAGCTCATCCGGTTGTGTAGAAATATCGTACCTACTATAAGGAGTGTAGAAAAGAGGCTCTTCATACTAATTGGCACTGATGACAATATTATCTTAAGGAAGGATCTACAATGTACTGATGATAGCGAAACATTGCGATAGCAAGTCAAGCCTAATTCAAGATAACAGAATGGTGAGCAGTACCGTGTAATATTACATGAACCATTTGGAGCCATTTTTGACCCCCTTATAACTCTAAATCTATTTGACCTAAACATGTGAAATTTGGCTTATATATTGAGACATATGTGCTCCAAATTTCATATACACACTTTAAACAGATATTTAGATATTAAGGTAAAATAATCGTTACTTTTATCACTGTCTGACGTAAGCTCTCACCCAGTTCCAGATGACCTAGAAAGTTCCGATTTGCCATTCAGATAGGTAGTTGGGTGAATACAAAGGAAAAAAACACAAACTAGTAAATTTTTATAATTATTTTATAATTTTTCAATTAATTGATTCTGTTAGAAACACACTAATAATGCCTGTAATGTAAGAAGCAGTAATCAACATTTATGACAGTCGGTCTTTATGTCGATTTTAAGGTCTTCACGTGAATATACATATAACCATTAATTTTTTACACATCAGTTTTAGTACTTAGTTGACTTTCGTATTTATTACGTCATTAACTGGGGCTTAGTACTAATTATTATTTCAATATTTAGCGCACATCAATTGTGTCAGATGATCACTTATAAATATTTAAATAATAGGTATTTCGGACCATGGCGCACGGTGCGGTGGACGTAGAGTAGCGGGTGGGGAGCGGTGCGATAAAACCTTGACGCGAACATGCCCGGGCAAGCGGCAAAATAAGCGCCTGCGCCGTCTTATTTATAACAACATAAAAGATTTTAAAACTACTTAAAATATAATTTCTTCTCACAACTTGGGATAATATATTGAAGCATAAGGTCTGACTTGGCTAATTCGGATAATAGAATTAAATTATATATTATATTCGATTCAGACTTTATGCTTCAGGACAAGCTTATACTATCTATATATTGGAGACTACTCACACGATTTCTATAAAAATTGGCCTAGGTGGAAAACAAGTTATGTCAAATTTATGGAAAATATTTTGACATACATGTCACTTTTGGTTATATCGAACGACAACTTTGTTATTTTAAATGTAACATCCTGTATATTATCAACTTTTCAAGTTCTACATTAACTTTTAATGTAATAACCTCCCCCTTTAACGTATAACGTAATTTATGGATGACGCCTTAGCTGCTGATACAAATTTGTCTCACATTTCAAATATTTCTCTTCAAGAAGCATCGGCAGATCAGGTTCATTTAATAACCAGGAGGAGTAATTTTAAACGCCTTACTCATACCACTAAAAGTTACCAGATTAGTTACAAAAGAATGTGTTCCTAAAAAGTAGTCAACAGTCGTGTTCCAAAATTATTAAATATTCCTTGATGTACGGAGAAATCAGCCACGCATCTGTAGTATATTCTTTATTCATGTACCTAAGCATTGAACAGAATGTAAAACTTTTTTTCTGTTTCGTATTTGAAATTTCTAATTCAAACTGAAATATTAGAACATCCACATTACTCTATTACGGCCGTATTCCACTATATTTTCTGCACTGTACATTGTTCCTCTACCTCGGATATCCTTTAATAGTTAGTAAACCGTAAATCAAAAATCAGAGGTTTACAGAACTGCCAACTAAAATTCAAATTTTTCCTGGTTTTTAAATGTTATTACATTCCTATATCTAAGACCATATTATCTAAAATAAGCTGAAATCTCAGACTAAAAGAACGCATCAATTGTTAAGATATTAAAAAATGAATATTTTGATACATAAACTAACAATATGAGTTGTATGAATTGAACATTAAAACTGGAGCAGTTATGTTTTTTTTGCAGTATTAAAAATGTTAGCAGTGATGGATGCATCTCAAAATGCTCCAGGACCAAGTAATTCAAATCAAGTACCTGCATCGACTCCAGAAGAAGCAGCAGCTAACGAAAAGGATTTTCATTCTTCGGGTCGTACTGGAAGAAGAAATGCTTTGCCAGATATTTTAAGTAAGATATGATACATTACATAAATGTTTTCTTAAAACTTAATTTTGAAGCATGATAGAATCGTAGGTATATGAGATAATTGTAGTAAGTGTGACAGTTGCATTTTTGAGCACTCACTTCTGTATATCTAGTACTCGTTTCTCATTTGTTTGGATATGTCTTACCCTAGTAGTAAACGAAATGACCTTCGGTCGGTAAGATCACCTCTTGTTCAAGGCATTTCGTTGCAGGTGAAATAAATTTATTAAAATCAATTTATTTCTGCACATTTCAAACTGGTTTGCATAAAAGCTAGTGTTGGAAAATTACTTTCAGGAATTTTCGAGAGTTTTGAAACTTTTTTTGAGAATTTATGATTACATTAAAGTTAATATAAATTTAAAAGACTGAATCCTGCATTAGATTCAAGAACAACAATAATTATAACATATTTATTCAATATTATAGGCAATAACAAAACATTTAAAATATTGTTGAGGAAACCAACCAGTACTCATACTGGTTTAAAAAAGAACTAAACAGAGGAGTTCCCGTTATTTAAACCACAAAACATTAAAAGAATGAACACATAAACAAAAATTTGGAACAAAGCAGATACTTAGTGTATGTACTTAAAAACAATTTATTCCGTTTCCTAATCCGAAAAATCTTCTGGAGTTAATTTCATGAACAGAGTAGTATTCATAATTATCCACATAAAATTCAAAACGCAAAGGTCCAACCAAAGTCTATATATTCCAATAAGTCCGACCACTCTCTCGACGACGCGAAAATCCCCCTCCTGCCGACACCCACCGTCTCACCGGCAAAACCCATATCTGATGTGGGATTTATTTATTCTTCAGTTCTGTTTGACTTACATGGTGGTGTAGCAGAGCGTTGTATCGGGTGCGCCAAAGAAAGTGATCTTGAATTTTAATTTGTGCGAACGTTATATGCACTGTGTTTTTGATTGTGTGCGATGCCTTCTTACGGAAATTATTGTTGCGTGGATTCGTGTAGAAATAATACTGCAATTCATAAACAATTATCATTTTTTCGTCTTCCTAAGGATCCTTGTTTACGACGGCCAAGAAAAAAAATGGTCAGCCAATATTGGACATAAAAAGGAAAGACTATCAGGATTTGTCCACAGAAGAAGGAAATGCCCTGGTTTATGTGGGTGGATATTTTTTGCAAAAGTGTTTTGTTAAACACAAATGCGATATTTGCCTTAAGGAAGGTTGTGACCAATCCACATCATTCTGCGAAAAAAAAGTCTATGAAGGTAGTAAGCAGGGACGGTTTGGAGGATTGACAGTTCCTCCAAAAATTTTCAGTGAATATCTGATTTCTTTAGAAAATATATTCACTGAAAATTTCAATGATTTATGTGTGCAGGATGATGTAGGAACAGGAATGAACTTGAAGACCAAGTTGTCTACTATCGCATTTTCGCATCCTTGCCCAAACTTCCCATGGGAATACCTGCTGTCCTTATATACAAGGGTGCGAATGTATTATACACTGAAATTTGCAAATTCCTCACTAAGGACCTTTAGAAAGAATGAAGAACATACTAATTATTTGTTTGTTGATATTTCATTATTTTTATTTATTTATTCAATACAACGCTACAGAGTACACTCCAAATGGACTTGACCTAAATAATTGTTCATTTGTATTCGTTTTGTCCCAAGTAGATGTTAAACTGTGTTATTTCTTTTATAATGATTATATCAACACAAATGTTCATTCGCTGATCATTCTGTATTAGTTATTAAGTATTATCAGATATACGCTCGGATATACGTTATTGAAGTCTATGTTTATGATTTTTTTCAATCCATTCCTCGGTTAAAACAAAATTCACTTAGTTACGTAGCAATAATATAATTTATATAAATTGCCAATATTTTTCAAAACAAGAATGAAGTCAACATATTTTCTAATTGCACCCGGTAAATTCCTTCACAAATGAATTCACCGCCCGTCACCTCGTATACTACCAAATGACTAGCAAACAGGTGTCGCGCATGATTTACGACTCTCCGCAAAAAATGCCGGCGTTTTCCGACGATCAAAGGAGTGACCGGACTTATTGGAATATATAGACTTTGATTTTACCAGTCTACGCGGGTGTGTTTATGAACTTACTCCGAGTTACATCTAGAGTTAAGTCACTTGATTTATTTGGATGAACTCAAAGTGTGGGTTCATAAACTTACTCTTCGATTTTGTGTTCGATCATAGCATAACCTAACCAAACTAAATTGGTGTGTTTACATTGTTTTTATTTGTATCTTATTTATTTTTACGCGATCGATCATTTTGTTTATTTACAGCATCAGTTGTCAGGACGGTAGGTTGTGTTTACTGGTTTCTGAGTCTAACACGTCGGTAAGTGATTTACTTACCGTTCAGACGTCGGTAAGTAAATTACTTACCGACGTCTTAGCCTTGCATACATTTAAGTGGTCGTAAATAATATATTACTTCATTCATTACACAAAAGGAACAAAAAAAAATGAGAACATTTATATTTTTCAATAAACAAAACCGAACAGAGCAATATAAAAAGTTATAAATAGCATTAAAAAAATTTCACCAAAATGCAAATATATTGTAAACTGATCGAGAAGTATAAATGTCACTTTTGACTTTTCGTTCATTTTGAAGAAATTTAGATTATTTTATTGGAAATTTATTTCAATACGATCGCGCAAAAAATGGTATAAGCATCTCGAACGTTAAGGGTAATACCGGTCTCTAGCATGAATAAGGAAGTGCTTGTTTTGATCGGAATTACATGTTGGAACTGTTTAATGTTAATTAAAAACGACAATTTTCATACTTCAACTTGTTCATTGACCTGTCATTTATGTCAGAGTTAAGGCAAACTCTTCCCGGATAGCAGAGTTAACTCGTAAATAAACGATACTGAGTTAATCCTTAACTCTGGAGTAAGTATGCGAACGCACCCCGGGCGTTGAGACTTGCAGATTGCGGAGTTTACGGCGTGAACATAGAGTACGATGCCTATAGCCGACAGCGCGCCGATACAACGCTGTCATATCAAACAATATTGTTTGGTAGCTCGTTGGTAACGTTCGCTTTATAAATTTTCGGTAACTTTCCAATGAAGTCTCACTTATAATCTCCCTAGAGCACGAATTATTTCCGGAAATTTTCTCGAAGTGCGAATTTTCTTAACTGAGGAAAATTTCCGGAATATTAATTCTTCATGCTCTAGGGAGATACGGTGAGAAAATTTTATACCAAAACTTTTTTAAAATAGAAATTAAATTGGTGACATACTTAGGTGACAAACTTGGGTGACATACTTAGATGACATATTATTATCCTTGTAATGGACATCATAGTAGGCCGTTGTTTTGTCTCACAACATCAAATTGCAAATTATTTTTTTTTGTAAATTTGATATCGGTTGTTTATGACAGCTGTCAAGCCAGAGGGAAATTTCCAGTTATTAATTTCCCTCTACGCAGGGAAATTCCTGAAGAAATTAGGTTATTGTCATAGCAACATGTCGAAATGCAGGCATCTGATTGGCTAAAATTAACTGGTATAAAATTTTCCTCAAAATTCTCCTGTAATTTCCCCAAATCAGAACTTTCGCTTCAGCGAGAGCGAACTTTACCGTAAATTACGGGAATGTTCGCTACTCTAATAAAAGCTTATGATGCTAAAATTATTACAAATGATAGTTTACAGGCATATGCAACAAATAATAACATTCAGCTGGAAGTTTAGTGCTACAAAGTCCTTCAGCTATTGGGATCACGCTGTCACGTGTCCGTGCGCTACCATATGCAAATTGCCGTTGGCTGAAAAACTTTCCATCGAGAAATTGCCAGCTGAATGGTTTATTGTGAAATATATAGCTTTAGCTTTAAGGTTATTATATTTACAAAGTTATTTTGAAAAAAAAACTGACTCAAATGCACGAAACTTGAAATGCGAATTTAGTGACTTCCCAGGATTAAACTAAAAGCTTAACATTATTATCTGCTAAATAATAAACCAGCAAATACCGTGATATCAGCTCGATTTTCGTTATTTTGGCAAAGTTATGCATAAATAATTGACTAAATTCAACGGCAACCTTTGTAATTGTTTGCTGCAGTTGCCAAAATGGAATGGGAATATTTCCGTATATAAGCTGACAATTTTTTTAAAATATATCTTAAGCAGAAAAATATTTTTAGAAGTAAACTGAATCTGATTCTTGGATATTTCATAGCTATTATTATTATTATTATTATAATTAATCACTTCAAACGACTTTTCACTTAAGCGACTGATTATTTTATTTTCAATTTTAACTACTGTTAACAAAATTTTATATAGATGAATCAATGAACACTAAATAGGGTATTCAACTAAAAATAGATTCTTGTTAATGCATTGTGATGCACGTGATGAAATGAGTAGCTTACCTTAGTATGATGGGTCATGCAATATGTAGGAAAATATTCTAGTGAAACAAATGAATTTATTATAGTACAATTTGGTTTACAAACTAACTCTTGTATTCTATCGAATTTTATCTTCTTCAACTTTACTTTCCATCACTGAATGTAGAACCTACAAAGGGAACAATATTATTAAGAATATTAAATTTCAAAAATTATAAACAAATCGATTAATTAATGTCAAAAACCCAATAAGGTTTGTTAATTTATATTCTAAATTTATTGACTACCTTATTTAATCATATGCTGATCATAGGCATGGGTCACTCGGAATTTTAACTATCCTTACTTTTACTTAAGTACCAACAAAATTATATAAATTGCCTTTTTCTGAGTTTCTAATTAAAGCAAAAAACTGAAATTTTTCTCATTTTTAACACAACTCCCAATGCCGACTCTTAAAAGTTACAGGGGTTAGGTTATTTACACCTGGTTTACTCCATTCCACTTCTTTTTGTGGTGTTACAGTGCTAAATCTTGCCCTGTGTATTCTTGTCATCGCATGAAAAAATTGATGGTATTTTGAAATGTACAAGCAACCTGCATTCCCATTACTTCCGATAGTTACGACGAATTATGGAATTCTTATTAATAAAATTTTGGTTGAAATAAGGCGTTTTTGCTTATTCAAAATTTACCTTCTACATTCGATAGATTTCAAACGCCGATACAAAGATAGATGTAATTCTTTATATTAGAATTTTTTTAACGTTGTTCAAAAGTTGGTCAAGAGTTAAAAGATCATTATTTATCTGTCCAGTTCGTGGTCCCACATAAAACCGATGACACAAAATGGGGTTTCAGAGGATATTAAAACATTTCCAAATTTATCCCAACGCACCGAGCTTCTCTCTCTATATGTATGTACCATGTAGACCATATAAGGAGAACGAGCTCATACGGGAAAATTGACAAAATCTGTCCTCAAAATCGTCTATCTAAGCAGTTTGTTTTATCACCGCGGCGTCGTGCAATGCAACTCATTTACCCATTTTAAAACAGAAACGACAATATCCTTACTTTTTATATATGACAGTAGTCAAAAAGTAATCATTACTTTTGAGAAATACTTGAAGTAAGAACTGGAAGTATTTAAATTGTTAAAAATTGAAAGAGTCTACGTTGTTGAAAATTATTGTAATAGTGGTTGGTGGTGCAAATTATTTAAATCGAAGACGAGAATTGAATTGAAGAAAAGCAGAGTTTATTTGTGTAAGATTATGTTTTAATTCGGTACAATATTATAATAAAACTCCGTGATACTGTCTCTAAATTTTACTCGCTTCGGTAATATAGTTATCTCTAGACTAAACATTTTTAACCATCCAAATCCCAAACAGCCCTCTTCACCCTTCACCTCGGTCGTATATATTTTATGAGGACGGTGAAAGAAATCGGATAACTAACATCGTATGTATTCGAAATTATATTCCATCTCAGTCTCGCAAAATAAAATATAACACTCGGCCATCCTGATCATTTGGTCTGTCCTCAGACCCTAAATATATACTAATCAAGAAACTAAAAAGATATTTGAATTAACTTGAATCAAAACAACTTATGCATTAGCTAATAATGATAATAATACGCAAGAAAAATAGAATATAACACTCGGCCATCCTGACAATTTAGTCTGTCCTCAGACCCTATATTATAACAACATAAATTAAACATTACATCGTTAGAACAATTTGAGAACAAAAAAAAATAATCATGACACTGAAGTGTCTGTTCGTTATTTACAGGCAATATATTTGCTAAATAAAAATACAAAGACAACGTTGCCAAAAACAATAGCGGCGTTCACTAATAGTCACGTTGCCAAGAAAAAAACACATTAGCGACGTTCGCTTATAGGCACGTTGCCAAAAAAACACAGTAGTGACTTTCGCTTATAGGCACGTTGCCAAAAAACACAGTAGCGACTTTCGCTTATAGGCACGTTGCCAATAAAAAAAACACTGTAGCGACGTTCGCTTATAGGCACGTTGCATCGTAGAATACAAAACACATCATCATAAAATTAAAAATATATCATCGTAGTCGTAGAATACAAAACACATCATCATAGATTTCAAAATATGTCATCAAATAATTCAAAATATATTATCGTAGAATACAAAATAATTCATCACAGAAGTCAAAGTATCTCATCGTAGAATTCAAAAGATATCATTGTAGAATACAAAACCTGTCATCGTAAAATTAAAAATATATCATCGTAGTCGTAGAATACAAAACACATCATCATAGATTTCAAAATATTTCATCAAATAATTCAAAAGTCAAAATATATTAACGTAGAATTCAAAATTATTATCGTAGAATACAAAATAATTCATCGTAGAATTCCATCAAAGAAATACCATAAAATTATTATCGTCGGTCACAATATGCTCACATTTTCTATTATTTTATCTAACATTTCTGATTATTCATCTAGTAATATTAATCTGCGAAATTAGAAAATTCCCCAGGCCATATGCGAAGCGTACCCTTAGCGACAATACTTTTACGATTCGTTGTCATATTTTTGATGTCAAATCTATCGTTTTCCAATATATTTACGATATTTTACAATCTCAATAAAATAAAATAAATGTCAAAAAGTTGCTTTGTCGAATACGGCCTTTGTATCTCCGGCTTTTAACAGTTATCATATCGAAGTAAATATGTCTCTCAATTAGTAAATTGCAAAGCGTTAACGAATCAAAGTTAATACAGCTTTTAACAGGTAAACTGCAAAGCATTATCAAATCGGAGTAATTATGATTTTAGCGGTGGTGAAAAGTAGCGATAAAAATAAGTTAGTTTAATGAACAATAATAAACACTTGCAATCACTCTAACTATTGCCTTAAAACAATTTTTATTATTAGTACCTCGTTATGGAATTTTAAATTCGGAGAATTGACTGTACCAAACTATAATCATGCTCTTAACTTACTTTTTTCCACAGATAACCTTTTTTTTTATCTCAAATCATTCGTTTGTCAATATTTTTATTACTTCCAATGGTCCCTAATAATTCTTTTCAAACTTAGCTAAATGACTATTTACCGATTGCTGAAATACTAGCTCACCCATCTTGATAACTTTGTTACGTTGTCTGGTATAGATTCAATCAATGTTTTTCTTATCCTGGTAGATCACCGTTTACTCTGGTTAATAAATAAACATGCGAAAATACCTTGGTGTTTGGTTCCGAAGGAATAAAGGTTGTTCGTAATTTAAGAATAAAGTTCGGCTATTCTGATACGTTATCGCTGATTTCTGTTTTCAATAAATTTATTTTATTACCGTTTTAAACGAAATATAGGTATCAGTAGTTCCTTGATTTGTGAGAATCCGCCGATTACTAGAGTAACTTCAGAATTCGGTGTAAATTTGAATACATTTTTTTTTTGTTCCAATAGATTCTCTCTTGATATTGCATCCACAGCGATGCATTGTATAATCATCAACAAATAACTCAACCTCCTTGGCCCTTGCTAGTATACAAGGTTACATTGCGGAATACAGACTCGAAGTTTCAACTCGGAATTCTTCCCATCTAAGTCTTCCTGACATTAACATCTCGTAGCTGGACCAAGTGAATATCTCACCAACTTTCCTCATTTCATCACACCACGCTGTAGCACCTTCGTAATGTTTAATTGCATCAAACACTAGTACATTCACGGCCACTGATGGTTTAACCGCATTGTCTCAAAGGTTTTATCGTTTCAGTTGAGACCTTAGCGAACTTTTTTCATCTTAAAATTGATTCTCACTTTGAAATTACACAAAAAAAACATTGAACTTTTCTCACGTCACCGGTACTATCCCAACGCTGCTTTGTAAGATTATGTGTTAATTGGGTACAATATTATAATAAAACTCCGTGATACTGTCTCTAAATTTTACTCGCTTCGGTAATATGGTTATCTCTAGACTAAACATTTTTAACCATCCAAATCCGAAACAGCCCTCTTCACCCTTCTCCTCAGTCGTATATATTTTATGAGGACGGTGGAAGAAATCGGATAACTAACATCGTATGTATTCGAAATTATATTCTATCTCAATCTCGCAAAATAAAATATAACAAACGCCTAAATAAAACATAGCTGCTTACTTAGTTCCAGGGTGTTTTGTTTAAAAATTTAAAATCTATTTGTGCTCAGTACTTTGATACTGTTTTACGTATCCATTTCATATTTCGCAGAAAGTGTAGACACTGTACACCCTACTAAATTATATTAAACAAACGTTTCTGGCTCCTACTGGAGGCGTACGACAGGGGCAAGTGACAGGGTAAACCCACTAGATTTTTATTTTTAATGCCATATGAAATCATTAATATATTCACAAGAAATAAACCCTCGTCAGGAACTATGGCAGCAAATTGTTTTTTAGTTTTAAAGTACTGAGCACAAATAGTTTTCAAATTTTCAAACAGAACACCCTATAACTAAGTAAGCAGCTACGTTTTATTTAGGTGTTTTGGGTTAAATCTTCATAATTTGAAGTCAGGATTCTACTATTAAATATTCCCAATTAGTAATGTAATGAATCACCCTGTATATTTTGTGTTGGTACTTATGTATACTACTATTTGTGACTCTGCGCTGTGTTTGTTTTATTAGTAAATCAACTTGTGAATTGCAATTTTTGTATTGTTAAAATAATGTACTTAGAACAAATTATTTTCTTGTATGATAGAAATGAGTTAAATATATTTTATATTGAAAACCTGTGCATGAACCAATGTCATGTGCCTATTGATTGAAAATATACAGTATTTTTTATTGTTATTGAACAGATTGAAGATTATGATTGAGTTTTAAAGCTTGGTGCTTCATATCCTACACATGTTAAACCATTTCACTATTCTGTTACAAGTTTCGTTTCTAATCCACTGTTATTTTGAGATTATTATAATGACTGATCAAACGAATTTCTTATCCAATCATTTCTATTTCCTAGCCTTACTTACCTCACACGTGAACCGCGAACTGTCAAAAGAGCAATAAACCAGCATGATCTCGAGATTTACGATTGGTTGTTACGGTACTGCCATCTGATGTTATGGTACAGTTTTTAAACTGGTGCCCTCTAAAATGACAAAAGTTTGGAATACATGGAGCTAGTTCTCCTTGTATAGTCTCCATGGCCTATGTACCTTCAGCTGAATTGCTTTTTTTTTTAAATTAATTATAGGCTGCAAATATATGCTTTCTTGACAATGGCTCGTTAAACTTGATAAAACTAATTTGAAAAGAATGGGAATAAAACTTATTAATCTTATTTGAATGAGACTCTATTCTGCATATTTTAGAGCAAATGTCAAATGTTTTGACGTCAGCGTTTAGCGTACGGCCGCCATCTTGAATTTTTTTAAATGACAACCTATGTCGTGTGACCCATAACAAAAAAGCTTATTTTTTTCTCTTTCCAAAAATAATCCCAATGTATAATTTGACTCGGATATTATGATAGAAATTTAACAAAAATATTAAAATTATAATTTTAATCAAAACTGCATGTTACAGAAATTTATAAACTAAACAATTATTTAAGTTGCAAATACTTCATAACAATAAGTGCTCATAATGCTGGCCATTTGTTTGTTGACAATGATACAATCTCTCTTCGAAGCTACGAATAGAATCGTTGATCATTTGTGGAGTAATTCGAGACGTATGCGATCCTTCAAATCGTTTAAGTTAGTTGGTCTGTTTACATAAACGCGGTCTTCCAGGTAGCCCCAGAGAAAAAAATCGAGTGTTGCCAAGTCGGGTGATCTTGCCGGCCACTCAATTGCACCTCTTCGACCAATTCATCTCTGGGGGGAAATTGTATTTAAACATTGCCTAACGTCTCTTTGATAATGACGAGGTGCGCCATCTTGTTGAAAGTATACGCTCATATTAGAAAATAATCGATTTATTTCAGTGATAATTTCATTTTGGAGTAAGTCAAGATATTTAGCACCGGTCAGCGTACCTTCAATAAAAAACTTTCACCAAACCCACCCACACATTTACTTTTTGTATTGTGTGGATTACAATCTGACCAGTACCGACAATTATGTCTAACAGAACCGTTCAAGCAAAATGTGGCTTCATCACTGAATACCAAAAAATCTAAGAAATTGTTTTTCATCCTTATTTTTTCTGTAACTATTTCACAAAATTGTAATCGCCTATCAAAATCATCTTCGCCCAATTGTTGAAGATTTTGAACTTTATAAAGATATAAATACCGTGATTTCTTGCCAATATTCTTGTAGATGCTTTAGGGTTTTCTTGTACCTCTAATACAACATCTAAAGTTTTACCTTCATTAGTTGCACTTTTCGGTCTACCAGTCCTAGGAATATCTTTTACACTACCAGTTTCATTAATAGTTATTTACGTAACTAGTATTGAAAAGAGCGATATTGTTCAACAAGCGTAATATTTGCCAAAACGAGCGCTAGCGAGTTCTGCAAATTACGCGAGTTGAACAATGTCGCTCTCTTCATAACGTGTTTACGTACAACGTTATATCTAATTCCGCGCTTTTATAATATTTAATAAAATCTTCAATTACAATGGTAATATTAAAGTGGATTCAAATGGTATTAGAAGTATTGTTACTATGATGTATTCACCCAGAAAATTGACTTACTTTAAATAACTGTGTTCTTAATGATGTTTTTTTCAATGTTTATAAATCTAAAATACTATTGAATTAAAATAATGGGGTAATTTTCAGTTTGAATAATGAAATAATTGTCAGTTTTGACAGTACCTAATTAATAAATTATTCTTTGGAACTCATGTAGTATCTCTATGTTGAATTTTAAACAGTTACGTAAAGTCTTTACATAACTGATATATTATTATGAAGGTTATGAAAAATGTGACGTTACCTAATGTCAAGGAGTGACTTAAAGTGTCACATTTGATAGCGGAATTATATAAATAACTATTACTAATCTCGTCATTGTAGATCTACTTATAGGAGGGTATTTAGGATTTAAATCGTTGAAAAGATGAGTTACTTCGTCATGGGTACGTTTGCGATCACCATATCCAACTAACATCAAAATTTGGATGCGTTGTTTTTCTGATAAATGTGCCATTATTCTTAATTTACTTTTAAATTTCGTGCTAATTTGAAATTTTATGATATTTTATAGGACATTTTGTAGTAAAGTGATACATTGGGATTCTTTTTGGAAAGAGAAAAAATAAGCTTTTTTGTGATGGGTCACACGACCTAGGTTGTCATTTAAAAAATATGCAGAATAGAGTCTCATTCATCGTCCTAGAATTTCATAACTTTCCCTTTATCCGTTTCAAAGATAATCCCTTGGTGCGAGACTTTTCAGCAACGCTGTATAATCTACACCACTGTTTCAAAAATATAAGTACTTAATGGATGCTTTTCGACCTGACTGTGTATAAGGGAAAATCCAGAGTCAGTTTCTTACCAATTTAATAATTGAAAACTTGTATTTTATTGAATTTTCAAATTTGCTGTTCTTAAAAAATAGAGTCTTTTAGCTCACCATGTCAATCCAAAATGTTTGGTCAAAAAACAGTAAATGGTTTATATTCATCACATATATTGCTCCTTGAATTATAATATCTTTGTCTCTCTGCATATTTTATATTAGAGCCTGAATCCGTTTCTGAAGAATCTGACCAGATAGAAAAAACTGAAACCAAAGAAGAAAAGCAAGAGCCTCCGACAGAAAATCCAGATGATAATAAAACAGAAAAAGATAAGGATTAGTTAAATGTAAAAATAAAATATATTTATAAAATAGAATTAACGTTATTTGAAGTTAATGCGACAAATTATTTTTTGTTTTAAAACCAAGCGGTATGAGGCATTTAGAATACAGAGAAGATTATTGCAGGTTCTATTTGAATATTACTCACCTTTCATAGTTTAGAAGCATGCTTAAGATTGAACGAAGAACTATTAATTTCTGTTGCGTCAGGTAACCTCGTTCGTACTAATCGGATAAACAGACGAATGACACGACAAATATACAACATAAAGTATACATCAAATAAGAAACAATTGGGAGATAATTTGTAACGCGTTCTGCTTTCTCTGCTACCTCTGCTTACCACCTTGGCACGCCACTTCGGACACCCTCGATGCAAAATCTTGAAAATAAATGCTCGGGTGCCACATTTCTAACGTGGTCAGCTCCACGGCCCCTCGACTTCAATTGTCACTAGGTCCAGGTAGCCTCAGATGGTGTAGGTGGTTGATTGTTGTCGGAAGTGACCTAGACACGTCCATGTCCTGGGCTGTGAATGAGAGAATGATGAGAATGGGAACGGGATACTATGTGAGCCTGAACGGCCCTGAGGTGGGTTAAAGGGCACGACAGGAGTAAAGGAATTCGCACTGCTGATTCTTTAGCCAGGGAAGCCGCTGGACTAAAAATTCTAGGACCCAGTGACACCTACGGCCTAACGACTTCGACAATTGCGGAACTAGCCAAACGTTACACCCATGCTCAATCCCTTAAGAGATGGGATGGAATCAAAGGATGCAGTTTTGCCAGGATCACCCTGGGCGACCCTCGGAAGCTGGCGCCGAAGAAATATTTGGCGATGACCAGGAAAAACCTACGTTTAACAGTAGGATTTCTGACTGGTCACTGTCAACTAAGTAAACACCTCCATACTATGGGGCTAGTGGACACACCTCTATGCAGGATGTGTGAACAGGAAGATGAAACTGTCAGGCATGTCTTATGCGAGTGTCCGGAGTTATCGTCAATAAGAGAGTGTGTGTTCGGTGAGTCTTGGCCTACACCTGCCGATATAAAGGAGATGTCTCCCAGTGACCTGTCCACCTTCCTGAGAAGGACAGGATGGACAATGACCTAGGAGGACAACTCCTCGGGAGGATGTACAATGGGTCACATGTGGCCTAAGTGCTGTGAGCCTACACACTCACCCTCCCTACTCTACAGATACAGATACAGAGCCTGAACGGCTCCCTGATACACTAGCTCGGGAAATAATACTATCCCATAGTCGTTGGTTCGGAGATGACTTCAGTTCCCCTGAAAACTTCTGTTGTTTCAGGACAATAGTATGATCTTGCGATACGCGTAATGGCCTTGGCGATTTTCAGATGGCCTGCATTCTCCCGTATTCTTCCAGAATACAAATTCTCTGTGGCTTTGCTACACATATAGCTTCCAGAGATCGGACTACTCTGGTTCTCAGAGGTCATTGATATACCAGAAATGACGGTACAAACAGCCTGCTTTGATGCAGTAGCCTGGAAAATTTTTAACGTGGTTAACTCCACGGCCCCTCGACTTCAATTGTCAAGAGTTCCAGATAACCTCAGAAGGAGGTACGGTAATTTTCAGGGGTCTAGTTTTATCCGATCCGGCAGGGTTATTGATAGAAGCGCACCTACAGGTCCTAAAACAAAAGGTTATTCTCCTGGACAAACTACGGGGAAGCTAAATTCGTGCAGTGAAACAACTACTCTACCACAGGGGTATTCTACACTTTAGGTCAGTGAAACACGAAGGTTCAATTATATTTTATTACAGTTACTTTTAAGAAACTTGTAGAGGATCTAAAGCTGTCTTGAGCTGTTGAAGTAAAAAAATATCAATATACAAAAGGCATACAGAAATATGAGCAGTATACGGTAAGCTACCGAAAGTATTAATTATGTGATTTACTCTACTCGTTGAGTGAAAACTCTACTTCACTTTGATTTACTATCGTCAGATTTTTGTGCTTTATTTTCACCCGGTGTACACCAAAGAAAATCTAATACGTCAAAATAATTTTCTCAAAATACAGATAGGTACATTTATCAAGATTAACATTTTCTGAAAAATCAATGATTTCCATTTGGTAAGAACTTCCAAAAACACGCTGTATATAATCGTCATTCCGATAACCTTATCAATAAAATCTTTTTATTGAAACCGAAAATAATAAACAGAGCAATTTATTTTTTAAATTTCATCACCAGAACCAAAAAATACAATCTTATTAACTATTTCAAGACATAAGAAGAAAAAGTGGAAATTCGCCAACCAATAATAAATTTGTGCATAAAAAAATCATAATATAGTACCGAAGAATAGCAAAAAATGTAAATGAATTAAACCGTTTGTAATTGTAGACTAAAAACTTTCATCGTCACTTAGAAAGTTCGAGAAATCCTAGTCATCCTTCTGTAAGCTCCAGCGATTTCTTCCAGTACTCCTGCGTAATAAGGATTTAAGATCATCACCTACATTTTTTTCATAATAAGATTTTGCCCCAGCACATATTAGTTAAACTGGCAATGATAATGCGGAAGTCGTAGAACCTCATAACCATGTTCACGCAATATTTCATCTACGACGTATATTTTGGGTTTTTGGAGTAATTTTGCCATTGATAGGAGTT
Organism: Galerucella tenella; assembly: GCA_910591685.1. Lineage (NCBI taxonomy): Eukaryota > Metazoa > Arthropoda > Insecta > Coleoptera > Chrysomelidae > Galerucella > Galerucella tenella. The sequence continues at coordinate 23,058 of CAJUYH010000615.1, forward strand.
CCGATTTAAGCTTATTTGGTGAAGGATTTTTGTTACATTTTTCAAGCCATTGATAAATATCACTTTCCCGCCAAGATGAAGTATTGAATGATATAAATAAAGCATTGTCCAACACAATTAAAGATGGAGCATCCAAATTTGGTACTAACTGACCTTTTATCCATTTTTCAAACATTTCGCAGTTCATATTGTCATGATAGTCAGAACTTTTTGATGTTGAAGAAAAAATTGAGCTTGCACCTGGAACAAATCCTGTTACAGAACCAGCATGCAAAATAATAAAATGCTTTACCGTTCCAGATCCTTTTTTTCTTTTACCGCTTTTTACAGACTCATCTTGCAAAGATTTTGAGCCACTTCCATTTGAAAATACCCACGTTTTGTCTAAAAATACCACTTTTCTAAATTTTGATTTTTCATTTTCGGTATATCTTTTTAAAAACTGAACACGCTGACTCACTATTTGTGGCTGCTCACATAAAAATCTTCGGTTACAGTCTTTTTTATAGCGAAACCCCAACTTTCTAATTAATTTTGATAATGATTCAAGTCCAATTTCCAAAACTGGAAAAGTAATATTGGTTTTTGTTCCATATAAATCATAAATAACATCTCAAACTTCCATTTTAATATTTTCGCGCAAATCCTCGGTCTTCGGCTTTCTTAGTTTGCATTTTTTAGTATTCTTCGGTATTATATGCATTTTTTCATGCACAATTTGCTTGCAAAATCATTAAAATAATTCCCAGTGCTTTCGCTACTGTTTCCTGCACACTGGTTGACGAATTTCGGGTCCGGTGAACTATAGGGACACACGAATTTCTTAGTGATTTTGCGAAAAATCGATAGTACTCACCTATTTTGAGGATTATCCGTCGAAAAATTTGCGGGTTATACACAATTTACAGAGAAAAATCCAATAAAAGATTTTTTTTCGTCACTTGAACCATCACTTTTGGACTAAATATTTTATACAAACAACCGTTTAAACGTATCACACTGAACGGGAAAGTAATGAACAACATGTTTTCTCGCTAATAATAACAACATCTCAGTGAGTTTCTTCATAATATTGTTTAAATTACCACTTTTATAAATATATATTTGACAGGCTACAAATTTGTATGAAAACAATTAAATCAAATGACAAATGACATAGAAGCTCTAGCGTAATGTATGACATGGTTGCCAGCTGTAAACGATTACGTGAGAATCATGATATTTTTAAAATATTAATTAATTTATTACATTCGAATTTCATCTTAGAAAGTATTGGATGAGAGGGATGAATGCATTGTAATGCACATCAATCTATTCAAGAAGAGGAAATAAATATAATATTTGGATTCACCCTTCCCCTTCTAGAATAACTTAATGTTGATTACAAATAATTGGAGGAATTTGCCTTCCCCTCAAGATATTCAAGAAGGGGAAGGGAATATAATAATTGGATTCACCCTTCCCCTTCTTGAATAACTTAATGTGGATTACAAAGTATTGGATATCTTTTGAGGGCAAGGCAAAAGCCTTGCCCTCAAAAGATATTCCAGAAGAGGAAGGGAATATAATAATTGGATTTACCCTTCCCCTTCTAGAATAATTAAGTTATTCTAGAAGGGGAAGGGTGAATCCAATTATTATATTCCCTTCCCCTTCTGGAATAACTTGATGTGGATTACAAAGTATTGGATATTTTTTGAGGGGAAGGCTGAATTACAATGATTATATATTTGTTTCCCCTTCTTCAAATACGCAATATAAGGATATCAACATATATAAAATGTGTTTATAATTTCATTTATGTTCTTGGGTTTGTCTTGAATGAATTTAACTAAAAATATAGTCTGATACAATATTTAATTTCGAATCTTAATAGTCATGTAGCATGATTGTCGTCGAGTAGTCGATTACAGCTGGCAACCACGCTATAAAGTATTGTATATGTTTTGTAGGTTGCATATCTGTGTATGCGATTATTATTAAAATTATTTATATACAAACTGGTTGCCTGTCAAATATATATTTATAAAAGTGGTAATTTAAACAATATTATGAATAATCTAACTGGATTTTTTTCATAGATAGCGAGAACACATGTTGTTGATCACTCTCCTGTACAGTGCGATACAGTTAAACTGTTTTTTGTATAAAATATCGGGCCAAAAAGTGATGGCTTCTAAGTGGAGGAAAAAAAATCTTTTATTGGATTTTTCTCTGTAAATTGTGTATAACCCGCAAATTTTTCAACAGATAATCTCCAAAATAGGTGAGTACTATCGATTTTTCACAAAATCAGTTAAAGAATCGTGTGTCCCTATAGTTCACCGGACCCCGAATTTCCACTTTTTCTTCCATTCTCCAATTAAGCTATCAGATTAATTACTATTTTTCTGCTTGAGGATGCAAAAAACCGGAAAATTGCTTCTTATTCTCCATGTTGTCACTTTGAATTGTCAAAGTCACAAAACTGACATATTTAAATGAAAACTTAGCTGGCGAAAAACTTTAGAATCGCTGAAAACTAAATACATATCCTTTTTTCCTGAACTCGTGGTCAGCCAGAAAACTGTCGTTCGTTGCTCAAGTCTTCCCGGACGCATTTAGGCTAAACGTACCACATACTAACCATTGCTCTAAAATCTGCCGTGCTGATTGGTCCGCGACTAAACGCGGTACGTTTTGTCTAGATAGGGTCGAAAGCAGGTACGGATTGCCCTCACAGCACCTAACCCAATATTGAAATAAATATGTAAATATCAGAAATATAAAACTAAAAAAAACAAGAAAACCTAGGCCCAAACCAACAAAAATACCAAGCACCTAACCCGGTTTTGAACCTTCGACCTCTGAGCACAGATTATAAAGAGAACAGATACGAATCCCGGTAAAACATCAAAGGATTTTCAATTCCGTATTCAATGACCTTGGACCTTCAACTCGGTATGGCCGTGATGTTGCCAGTTTAAAATATTTTCTGAATATCTTACCAAATTGCAGTGTTGACTCGGATCTAGTTTTTTTGGAAGTTTCCACTAAATCTTTAAAACTGCGCCATGAATTTAAACAATAATCATAATCGAATATATATTTATGTATTTATTAAATACCTATATGTACGTTCCTATGATTTGTTATAAAGAGTCATTACTCTTGGGAGATTAATAAATAAATACATTTTTAGATAACACAAATACCTAATTACAAAAATCAACCAAATTTTAAAGTACAAATAATTCATAATTTATTTATTATCAAAGGGAATGCAATATACACCTATGCAATAATTGCTATGCTAATAATTCGTAGAACCAAAGTTAATATCAAAAACATTAAAATTTCTTTTATCATAGGCCGGGATATTAAATTAAATACTCTCATCCCTTGAAAATCGAAAGAATTTTATTTTTCTTCCCGAATAAAATTTATATGGACAGTCTCTGTATGAACAATACACTCCGCCGTGATGTTTATCCATTTTATAAGAATAATAATCTATACCACCATATTTTTATAGTTAATATTACCACAACGCACAATCGATTAGTCAAATAACATACCGCCGATTGAACACCTTCAAACAATGAAGCAAACAAAAATGGCGTTATGAATATTGAGAAATTAGAAGTGATTTTGAGCGTGTTTTGACGTTTCGATTATGTTAGGTTAGGTTAGCCGTCACCGTTATTGTGCATGGTTGCCAAGGATGTGGTTTGTGAAAAAAGTATATATTTATGGTATGATTTTTATACATTAAAATCTTTTCAATTCTATATTTCTTTTAATGTTAATAAAATTGATTTAAAACAAGTAATTATCGAATATTTGTATCTGTATAACTATCACACTTAAAAATAATGCTCATAAAATATTTAACCTATGATCGTAAATTGGAGGAAACATTATGCAAATTGACAACCCTGTTGATGAATTTCGCGAAGCATTCCGAACGGAGTCGACATACGACGATGGACCTTTAAATGGGTATGTCCACCCATCTCTCTCTCTTTTTACTGTTCTCTGTCAAGCTTTCGTATCTGTTCTCTTTATAATCTGTGCTCTGAGTTACAAGCCCAATACCCTACCAACTGCGCTAATCAGCTCACACAATAGAGAGTTTTCGAAAACGTACACATACTGAGCCGGTAGCGGTTAACATAATTCTAACCGCACGACTATTTTGACAGATAAATATATAGTTTTCGAACCTCATACGTCCCAACGGTAACGGTAACACAAGTTTTTGTTTGTTACAATATTATTTGATTTGTTGCTGCTCGCAAAAGGCGTTTCAAAATTAAAAAAAATGTTTCCCAGTAAATTTGCAGAAATTTGAGTGAATTATGACCCATTTTGAGGGATCTGCATGAGGCCAAAATTTCAGTTAGCAAAATCTGATTGTCTTCCTCTGAGAACCGAATCCTACTTCTTTTCTGATTGTTCAAGACAAACATCACTCATTGAATTGAGGTTAGATTTTTGGTCTTTCCGTGGCCTTTTCGTTAATGCAACCGCTATGTCTACCGTCCGTAAGATACCGGTGGTGTACGGGAGCGGTATACGCTAAGTGACACACCGTAAGTCAAAGTTGTCAAATAGCGTTAATCGGAGTGTTTTTAAGCGGCTTCGAAAACTCTCTAATAACAGGCATGAAATGCGTAAATAAATTCTAATACGAGGGCAATCCGTACCTGCTTTCGACCCTATCTAGACAAAACGTACCGCGTTTAGTCGCAGACCAATCAGCACGGCAGATTTTAGAGCAATGGTTAATATGTGGTACGTTTTGCCTAAATGCTTCCGGACTAAGTTTCGCGGTGGTGTCACTGTATTTTTTTATCTATGGTGTCACTGTATTTTTTTATCTATGGTGTCACTATCCACCTATCTCAACTCCAAAATTTTGATTTTAAAACCGGAACGAATATTTTTTATGTAAATGATTTCTACACAAAAGTCAAAGGGTATTACGGGTTATAAGAAATTTTATATGAGAATAAGTATATTCGGAAACTAAAATAATTATTAAAGGGAAAGAAAACCTTATGAATGAATTAATGAATGAATGAAAAGCATTTAAAAAATATAAATACATAAAAAATTAAAAAGCCAAAAGGAGATTTTGTTGTCCTCACTACAGGTCCACCTGAAGACTTTCTTACACTGTGAAAGATGGGCTAAATTTAAAACAGTCTTTTTGTTATTATAATGTTAATGTGATGATCTTGAATTGTATTAGAAACTTTATGCAGATTAATTTTAATTCGCTATATTAATTTGAATTACATTTGAAAAGCATTATTTCACAATATTCGAATTTATTAAAAAAAAATTAATGCAAGCCATTGGGCGGCTTTTTCCTTCAAAGGGATTAAAAATATGGGTCATCACATTAACAATAGTTACACTATAATGATAAATTTTCACATATTTTTGAAAACATTTATTGGTTAAAAAAATATAACTGGAAGTATTCATATTCAAAACATAAATATATTTGTTTTTAGTAAAATATATCAACGAACATACGTTCAACAAATAAAATATGAAACATCTCAAAAACAGAAGCTGTACATTTAAGGAGATAACTAACATTAAAAAAATTAGAAGCCAGTGTGTTTAAGCACGTGGTGGAAAAATATTTGATTAAGAAGTGGTTTCATTCTGCAAAGAGTTGTAGATTTTTTTTTGGTTAGGTCAAAGATTTTGAAAATTTTCACTCCAATGTTTAATTTAATTATTGTTGTTTGATTTCACTGTACCTATGTTAGTATATTTTATTGTGTGTGTAATCACTTATCAATTATTCGATTTCTACAAATTGAGTCAGCTACTCCAACACAGCCCTTTGCTTCCAGTTGAAAGCTATATATCGCTTAGAAGTTTATTTTGAATTAGAACTTAAACTATATTAAAGAAATTCCAACACATTTAGTTTTTTTTACATATAGCCAAAACGGCGGTAGCAGTGAAAATCAAAATAATATATCTCCAAAACTCTCTAGGGATTGTGTAATTGGTTTGGTTTTTCTAATAATTCTCATCAATTAAATTATTAGAAACTTCCTGATCTAATAATTCCTGTTGCTGTTCGGTTTTAGAGGGATTGCAACAGTTTGGCATTTACTGTTTATCAGTTATATTTGCTGGTATGGAAATGAATATTCATAGTCGATCGTTGGCGAAGCTTCATTTATTAGTAGGTATCTTCCTGGAAGAAATATCTTGAGCTTTCCTTTAATGTGAAACTGTTCATATATTATTATAACATCCTCTTACTCTTTAAATAAGTGGTGTGACAAATATAATCATTTGCTTTCAACGTGTTGATTTATTAAGAAAATTGTAGAAGTAAAAAATGATTTCCTAAATATTTTATGAAAATCATTTCGCGGACTGTTGGACAGAAAAATACAGAGACATAAGTATATATTTTTTACCATTTTACGTCTAGCTGGACAATTTTTCACAACTTTTTACCATTAGTTTCAATTTTTTAAATGTAAACGTCTTAAGTTGACTTGGTCGGCATACTTTACTCTGTCTTTTGATCCTTTTGCTACACTCGCGCCACCTGCTATTTAATGCTCACTGCTGGACAATTTTTTGACATTTTTTCTATACAAGTTTGTACTACTTATATCTATTCTCTATGGCTCCATTGCTTTATAAATAAATGGCGCCCAACGTGGGGCAAAGTTTATATTACCTAACCTAACCTAACCATCTCAGAAAATTTTGAATAAAAATGAAATTATTTCGTTTAGTTGTCTATTTATTTCGAAACATTGAAAATTTTTCTTCAAATGTTGGATAAAAAGTGACAAACATGGAACAGATATTTTATGAAATGTTAAATCGATAATAATAGTGTTATATTTTAGTACTTACTGTTTGTTTTATACGTTTTAGGTCAACATGCTGTAGTCTCTAGTGCTGATTTATCATCAAAACTCCAAGGTCTAACAACAAATGATAATGGATCGTCTGGCAAGAGAGACCAACCTAGTTGTAGCAAAAGCTGAAAAACTTAATTTTTAGACCAAGCATCTGGTAAAAGATTGGTAAAATTTTCACTTGCATTTTGTTTTAAAAGAACCAAAACAAAGTGATTATTAATTTTGAAAAAATGCTTCTCATTTAAAAATGTCACTGTTAAATACTCAGAAAAAAAATTGCTTTCGGAAGTATAAAATTGTGTGAAAATTTCTGTATTGCGTAGGAAGCTTTCTACAAAGTATGGTGATCTAGAATCATTTGCTTAGAGCATTTTATTCTTAATGAGAAGTGTACAAAAAATGCACTAAACATTTTAATATTTCAATAGAAGTGGCCTGTATGTAGCTTTAATGTAGACTCCTAAGATTTTCTAGAATGAAACAATGTTAAACGAGACATTCAGTGTGAAGTATAAATTAATATTCCCAGGCTCAAATATGAACACATGTCAATATATGAACGTAATGCATTTCAATTTATACAGTTCAATTGTAACAAAAAAAAGATAATCGAGATAAATTAATATCTTGTTGAATTTGATTTCGGATTTTGGTCAAAATAGTTGATCCCATGTTGATGATAATATTGTAATTCTATTTTATGATACACATTTTGGTTGCAGCTGTAATTATGAATGCTGTCAATATATTTCTAAGTATCTTTTATTATTGTCTCGATAACACTTAAAATACATGTAATAAATTGTAAAAAGGCGTAGTTAAAAATAATGTTAGATGAAAAAATAATTGGCTGTAGTATAGTAAAAATCAGTACAAAAGTCTTGAAACTAACTTAAGGATTGAATGTTACGAAAAAATAATTTTCAATGCAATTTGTGTGAGTGAAGCTACAATAAAAAACACGTCCATGTCACCTGCTGCTAGCCCTAGCTTATCTAGAAAGTGTTCAATAGGACAAATATAAGCTCAAGGCTAGTTCCAATTTTATACAATGATATAATCTGATACACCACACTACCAGTACCTACTGTGAAACTAACATTACACTTTTTTTTATATTTGCTTACCTCAAACTTGAGCTTGATATTTGTCTATATAACAACATAAAAACATAAGTTGGAACCATAAGTGATTTAACGCGAACACAATTCTTCAAACCACGGTTAATATTTTTTCGACCTTGGTTATAACCATTTATCAACCAAGATATGTCATCTTCGAAATCTGCCTAAATAACTTTGCATAACTACTTACTAATAACAACGTTTAGGTGAATAACCAAAGCATTTACAAAAACGAATTGACTACTAAAACCGCGATATTTACACAGCTCGAGAGCAGAGTAATTACCGCGGTTTAAAATGTCAAAGCAGTGACGTCTTTATGGCTCTTCAGGAAGCTGGGAATCGACTAAAACGCTCATTATGGTCACAGTCACATCCTCTTTGTAAGGGTTCCAAATATTGTACAGCTAAATGTAAAATAGAGCGACAAAAAGAGAGAAAAAAATGTATTCCCCGCACCTTAACTCCTCGTAAAGCTTCTATCAATCTATCGCATACCATTACTTTGGCAAGTAGGTACAACTTTAATTTTGCATAAATTTCATTGAATTAAATTGCATGTTGTAGTATAACTCAATATTAACGAAATGTTAAATTTTCAACTCTTAATATTTATAAACAATTGCTCTGTGAATTAAAAAAATCAATTTTCGGTTCTATTGGTCGTAGATGGTTCTTTTTTGAAATGTGTTTTTCAACCAGCTTTTAGGTGGTACCATTTATAAATCAATCGGATAGAAAACAAAGGAAATTCTCAATTTATGTATAAGACGAGAAAGTGGCTATTTTTCTTCGGCACTATATTGTAAACAAATTTAAAAAAAAAATTTACATTCAACGATAAAATATTTTGAACCATAACAAAGAACGTTCAAGTCGATGACCACCGTCCTGGAGAGCCATTTAAAAATGGTCATTATTCTTAAAACCGGGATAAATAAATGCAATTTTCTAAGAACTACCGCAATCGTGCCCATCTTTCGCACACTTTTGAAGACCATCAAAACACCTTTGTAAAGTTTTATTCAATTTCGATAAATATTTCAAAAGTTATGAGAAATTTAAAATGGCCCTGACTATGTTTTTTGCAATAACCTTTTTGTTTATGGGGCTTTTTTAATCTACTACGTAGGCATTTTGCGCGCACAACTCAACTATGCAACACTTGCCGTAGTTTTTCGAAAATTTTGGATGACGAGAAAAAGGTCATATTTTTGACATAATTGTTGGAAAAAAAAATAATGAAGTACCTACTACTTTGTTCTTTACCCACGAGATAAAAGGTCTTTTGTTTTCACTTCCCAAACAAGCTGAAACATTAAAATCGCCGTAAGGTATTCTTAGATTCTTTTTATACCTTCGTTTCTTGGGCTACAAAATAAATATTTAATTTCTGAAACTTTCATTCTCAAATTAGTTGCAATATTCTAAAAATACGGAGATTATTTGATAGTACATTGTGTCACAAAGGCAGAAAATGAGGTTTAACTATCAGCTGCCCTCGCTTCGCTACGCTCGCTCGTGCATCTAATAGTCTTGGGCTGCTAAAGCGTTTCCTGCATTTGTGACACACAACTGTTTTTCGTCTACCGAATAAACCAAAGATTAAGAAAATATAACATACAATTTGACATACACACGTTTAATTAAAAAAAATCATGTAAAACGTCAAACTCATCAAGTGACAGATGGTAAAAACCTATTGATTAGTAGTCTTTAAACGTTCTTGCTTGAATGATTTTTCGAAATAGGAAATATTGTTCACCGAGGTCCAATTTATGTACGTAATAAATATGTATCATTTTTAGATTATTGCTAACGCCTGAGATTACGACATATATACTATACTATAATCATCATATTATGTAGACCCATGTAATACTGTCAATTTTACTAATTATGATAAATTTGTAAATATTCCAACAGTTTCACTAGTTGATACAGCAAAATTGTTATTCATATTAAGTTACTATACACTGTACAACGAATCTACAGAATAATAAAAATAATAAAAGGGGAGATACAGGGTACTACTTACACCTTACAAATTCAATGATAATATAAGTCAACAAAATTTACTGTTCTTTGTTTAATTTATTTGGCAAATATTGCTTAATGCTGTCAAACTTGAAAAGACCATCGCTTTTGCTAGCGTATAAACCGGACCAATAGTAACGAAACGGAAAGAGGTCTAGTAATTTATTACGCCGTAGGTTCGGCGTACAGAGTAAAGTCGTTATTAATTCGTTACGAATCGTTATTTCAGCATCGCGATTTTTGTTGCTCTTTTTTTGCTGAATATACAAAACTTATGTATACTGTTTCCTTTCAAGCTTTTAATTTTTTGTTTATGTACTAAAACTAAACCGTAATTTGTTAAGTTATCTAATGAGTTTGTATTTATATCGATACCAAAACTTTATTAATTGTGCAGCTAATGATACACGCAAAATGCTTTTACTATAGAAGCACTATGTCTATATTACACCCTGAAATAGTTTATTCAAAGTACCAAAAGGAGACCATGGTTTATGTATGTCAACGGATCAAAAACGTGTTATTCCTGAAAATCTTAATAAATTCAACGCCCCCTATACTTTAAATACCACGTTAATTGGTGTGTGAGGGTCAGTTTTTCTAAATAACTAAATTAGAACCAAATCATTATTAGCGTTTTAAGTAATTCGTTTGTAAATAACTGTGGTAGCTTCTGCTAACCACGATGCGCTCTTTCGGGGTCAGTTGAATAATGTTTCTTGAAAGGTGGACTGGACGAGCAGGAGCAGATCTCTGGGCACCAAAATTAGCGTGATTTTGTCACGTTTTAAAATAAAATAATTTCACAACGTGATTAAAGATCATGATGTCACTCATCACTAAGTTTAACACTGCAAACCACAGATCACCTCCAAACTATACACCGGTATCCAATTACCCGACTAATGGCCCCCATTCACTAACAGGTCGCCTGCAGGCCGTGAACTGACGTCCATGTCGACAGGTAACGGCCGATTGAGGCCACACATTATTCAGACCGATTTTAAGGTAAAATCTTCAGGCATCGGCCCTACAGGTCGTGGCCTGGAGACGATCTCAAATTTCTCTACACACTGTAGTTGTAGTTGATCCAGAGGTCGAAAGTGCTCTCCGAGAAAATAAATTCCTTAAGGAAACACAGAAAATTGGCTGCTTTATTAATACTTTTGTTATTAATGGAAAAACCAGTTAGACAGAGAAAACGATTTTGGTAAAAGATTGGCTTCAGCAAAGAGAAAAATTGTCTCACTTAAGCCTTATTAAAAAACTGCGACAATCTAATACAGACGATTTAAAAAATTATCTTCGTATGGATGATATGGATTTGTAATTTTTTTCTTACCTCATTATCAGAAACGTTTTCTTCCATGTCATGTAAATCACTGTCATTTGATACTGGCCGTAAGGGAGTCTCTTGATCTGATGTAAACAAAAGCAACTGGTAATACCAAAGTAGATCTTCTGAACCACTACAAGATTTTTTACTTTCATTTACTTTTTTTGGTTCTTTTCGAAATGAACTTAGATTATTTAATTTATTTTTCACTGTCGATTGTGGCATTTTCATCTACAGTTTTATAATATTGTAATATTGATAGGTATGCCTTTTCTCGCATTAGTCTGTTAGAATTATTTTTTGACTTTATTTGCAATAAGCAGGGATTAGCTTTATAAATATCTATCAAACCTGTTATAAAGTCAGGCTGATCACACGTAGTTTCGCTCATGTTTATAATTATTAGTAAAATGACCAAGCCCAAAAATATGTTGATCTGCAGACCACATTTTCAACTGCGCTAAAGATCACGCCTTCGGGCCGAGACTGACGATGAATCGCCACACACAGTGAGGTTTCGTAGGACTGCAGGTCCCAACCTGTCGTCGGCCGGCGTGTGTATGGAAAAAATTGCCCTCAAGGCAAGCTACCTCAAGGCGACGGCCTGCAGGCGACCGAAGGCGTGATCTCTAGCGCAGTTGAAAATTTGGTCTGCAGATCAACATATTTTTGGGCTTGGTCATACTAATAATTATAAACATGAGCGTAACTACGTGTAATCAGCCTGACTTTATAACAGGATTGATAGATATTTATAGAGCTAATCCCTGCTTATGGCAAATGAAGTCAAAAAATTATTCTATTTTATTCTATTTTACCCAAAATCGTTTCCTCTGTCTAGCTGGTTTTTCCATTAATAACAAAAGTATTAATAAAGCAGCCAATATTATGTGTTTCCTCAAGGAATTAATTTTCTCGGAGTGCACTTTCGACCTCTGGTTCAGCTACAACTGACAGTGTATGGAGAAATTTGAGATCGCCTTCAGGCCACGACCTGCAGGGCCGATGCCAGAAGATTTTACCTCAAAATCGGACTGAATAATGTGTGGCCTCAATTGGCCGTTACCTGTCGACATGGACGTCAGTTCACGGCCTGCAGGCGACCTGTTAGTGAATGGGGGCCATTTGGAAGGCTCGATCCAAGGTTAATGTGATGTGGTTGTATGTAGGTTCAGAGACAATTTTTATCTATGTGCAAATTGCCTGGTAACTTATGGCGAAAGCGTCGTGAGGGGTGCTCTAAATGTAGTTCTCTTCACCGACGTTGCCAAGTGTAGTCATATGGTTAATTTATTTAGAAGTGCAAGGAAAATGATTGAAGAAGATATCCAGAAAATCATATAGAAGGGAAAGGGTGAATAACCAGTCAGACAATAAGACGTCATAGATGATGTATGTGTTGAACAGGCTGAAGAACTACTGAATATCGGTAGGAATAAGCTAAGAAGTATTGCAGGTTATCTAACGAGTCATGCCGTATATTAGTTTGGACTCGACCTGTATACAATTTCTTAGGTATGAAAGCTGGACTAGTTATTTATGATACTAGACGACCATCATAACCATTTGAATTGTGTAGCTTAAAGTATATGGGGCGCGTTGCATTCAGTACAATTTTCAGGAACAATTGGTCAGAACTTTTTACATTATAATAATAAGTTATATAATATAACTTATTACTTTCAACCTTATCATTACCGTAGCAAAGTCAAGCAGAATTCAAATTTGAAAAATGTACATTTGATCTGGCATGGTGTTCTGGAACACTCCGTACTATTGTGACTAATTTTAAAATGTAAGTCTTTATGCTGCCTAAAATTGGTTGAAATTATATTTAAATATAATTAGGGATATACAGATATAGAACTTCATCGTACCAATGAATCACCCTGTGTTTAGTTATACACTGGTATACTATGATGATGAATTTGAATAAATCAGTCGTAAATCGTAGGCATCTTAAGCGTGGAAACTTCAAAAATAATTGTAACATATCAAGATTTTCATGCATATTTATTTAATGAAACAGTAAAATCTCTTCTGGGTACAATTTATGAATTTTATTGTTTCCATTGTGATTGATGTTTATTAAGTGTAGAGGAAACTACAATTTAATTTGGATTACAACTTTTGGCTTTTGAATCAAAATTGAAACAAAATTAATCAAAAAAACATTCACTACCTGATACATATTTTTAATTGATCGAATTAATGAAGAAATTGGTGTAAAATAAACATACATTTTTGTACCCAATCAATTAGTATGTTATTAAAACGGTGATAATATAAAATTAGTTTGTAGCTTGAAAATTATGTTTTTGTCTCGATAAAACAGGATAGAACAGTTTTGTATTGTTAAAATAGCTCAGTGGCGGCTATAAACAATTTTGTTGTTAATTATCATTAATGGTAGATGATAGACAATCACTAACGGAATATAGAGCAAGAGCTGATTATTCGATTGTAGGAACATACAAGTTGATCAAGTTTCTGGTGTTCACATCACAGATACAGTTGGCAGAAGCAAACGTGAGCCCTGATGGGCGTGTTCATGTCGCTGTAGTTGTATTTTTGTAGTAACAATTCGATATTTTGAATCGATAACCAAATATCGATACCATAAATGTCAACTGTTAAGAGATATGTAAACAAAGTCAAAATTGCTAAGAATTTAACTCTAAATATTAATAAAAAAATTTATATTGGACCAAAACTAAAATTACCGTTTGCCCTAAATGTCTATATTTTCAAATTACATGACTGTATTAATGTCATGAAAAAGAAGGGTGAAGTTTCTATGGAAAGCCACTAAATATGAACTGGTTATAGTCCAGTGTTGCCGATGCAAAAATGAAAATTACCCGAACTTACTATTCAAATTATCAGAAATTGTCAAAATTACCAAAAGGAAACATTGGTTATCTAAATGAAGTCTTTGACCCCAGTCAATATGGAAAATCCCCAAAAACAATAGCCATTTTGTATATCCCTCCTACAAAATATTCGAAAAACTATTGGATCCAAATTAGTGAAATTGTCTAAAAATCGGATAATCATCCTCGCATTGACAACACTGATACAGAATGAATAAAATGATGTATGTTGATGAAATCACTCGGTCATATTATTTCGATTATATTTAACAATTACTAATGGACAATCGTTAACATTGGCTCTTGATTGGCTGCTTGCGGTGACCTTATTTTATTTCGCATATTTTCTCATGTTTGGTTCTGACAACTGTAACATAATACATTCAGCCATATTCTGTAACTTAATTAAAGGTGAAGGCGTCGAATCTAAATCTTGACATTTGGGCTGTTCGATATTTATCGCATCATTTCGTATGCGAAATTGGTATTCCATAACCGAAGCTTAAAGGCAGGTCTATTTGACTCGCGTAGATATTTCTGACAAAGTCGAGCATGCGGCTTCAATTTAGCTCTTATTAACTGACCTTTTCGTTTGGAGATTTCGAAAAGATTAGTCATATCTTCCAAAAAAAAATCTTTCAACCCGATTCAGTCATCTCCAATCAAAATTTTACAACAGTTTCGTAAAAAAATTCAAAATAGTAGTGCGGAAAAGTATCACTTTCCGCACTATTTTTTCTACTAGCGTACGGAAAAAAACCCAAAAGGTGACGAAATAGTATATTAGGCAATGAGCACAAAATGATGCCCATTTTGCACGAGGATGAAATTTGAAATACATGCATACATTGCAAAAACTTTGAGATAAATAAACTGATAATATTTCATTACTCCGAATTCCCCGCTAATGGGCTTTCTATCAGAATTGAAATATGAATTGAAGAAATATGTAAATTTTTTTTATTGATATTTCTAATAGTTACACAGAAATAGAAGCCTATAAATATGTATTTGTAGAAAATAACTATGAAATTACTCGTTACCTACTAAAACTTTGACAGAAACGATCTGCTGACATTTCATCAATTTGTCGCTGGACGTCAAAATTTGACAAGCCGTAGTTGTTATTTTAGAGTGAACCTAAACACGAAATATTCCATTTCGCATTTGTTGCTTAGCAACTTGCCTAGCAGCCGATGCAAAAATGAAATTCTGTACAAAATGTGCTTGTTTATGATTAAAGATACGGTTACAAAATGAACATTTATCGAGGTTGTTGTAGAAATAGTATATAAAGTATTAAGAACGGTAAGGGTTGTTTACCGGTCGACAGCAATGTTTGGAGGCTGAGCGTAGCGAAGCCTCCAATTTTGCTGGAGACCGGTATTATCCTTAACGTTCGAGATGCTTATACCATTTTTTGCGCGATCGTATTGAAATGTTCGAATTTCGAAAAATAGTAGTTTACCTAACAAGTGCGGAAAGTGATACTTTTCCGCACGCCATTGCAGATGGCCGAACGACGCTTTAGCGAGTTCGGCCAGCAATCGCGTGCGGAAAAGTCACTTTACGCACGTGTTAGGTACACTATTTTTTCTACTAGCATGCGAAAAATAACCCAAAAGTTAACATAAAGATACATTTCTTATTAAATGCATATTAACAAATTAATTATTATTATTTGACATTCATTTGATGAGGCTTATACCAGGGCCATTAAAAAATGATTGAAAAATAAGTTGTTTTTTTATTGAAAATTATAGCAAAATTATAATAAATTTCTTAATTTTTCAGTCATTTGGTAAACTTGGATATACAAAATACATATTTTGAATATTCAAATGTCAGTATATTCCTCAAATGTCAATAAATTTACTTTCCGCACTAGTGCGGAAAAGTGACTCTTTCCGCACGCTTTTTAGTGCGGAAAAGATTCACTTTCCGCACGTTAGTAGAAAAAATCATTTAAATTTCTTCGAAATGAACGAAATGTCAAAAGTGACATTTATACTTCTCGATCAGTTTAAAATATAATTTGCATTTTGGTGAAATTGTTTTTATGCTATTCATTACTTTTTATATTGTTCTGTTCGGTTCTGTTCATTAAAAAAATATGAATCTTCCTATTTTTTGTTGTTCATTTTGTGTAATGAATGAAGTAATATATTATTTAGGACCACTTGAATGTATGTAGGGCTAGGACGTAGTTTACTTACCGACGTGTTAGACTTAGAAACCAGTAAACACAACCTACCGTCCTGACAACCGATGCTGTAAATAAACAAAAAAGATCGATCGCGCAAAAAAGAAACATTTATTATTAAATACATAACAACAAATAAATTATTATTATTTGACATTCATTTTGAGGCTTGTACGAGGGCCATTAAAAAAATTATTGAAAAATACGTTTATTTTTATTTAAAAATTATAGCAGAATTCTGAAAAGTTTCTCAATTTTTCCATCATTCGGTAAACTACAACCATACAAATATATATTTAAAATATTTAAATGTCAGTATACTCCCCAAAAACTTAACAAATATAATTTTTCTAATTTTGACATATAAAGTGACACTTATGAAACGTCTTACTTTTCGTAACCAGTTACGGAAAGTGAAATATTTTCTAACTGGTGGTGAAAAGTGAATTTCGCCACTAATTAATAATACTAGCTTCCATAGTAACAAATAAACATCTCCGATTTTACTATGCGACTTGAAAGGAATCTACGAGGAACGCTCCTAGGGACGTTTCAAATACTGTAAATTTGATCAAATAATCGCATATCCTATTTATAAATTAGAAAAAATATTGCGTGAAACACGTTGGGAAACACTATTTTTCGTAATTCGCGTAATGTTTCGTAATCTGCTCGCTACTGGACGAACACGACCAGGCAAATACATGGGAAGAAATTCATAAAAGAACCATCAGAAAAAGTAGCGAAAGAACTGCTCTTAATGAGCAGGAACAAACTACGCACTATAACGGGGCTACTTACGGGACACTTTCCCACAAAGGAGCACCTAAACAAAATAGGGCTGTACAACGGAGATCTTACATGCAGAAGATGCAAAAAGGATACCGAAACAGCAACTGTGAGTCGCTGGACCACAGAAGGCAGAAACTGTATGGTAGACCCCAAATGACTCCAGAAGACTTCTACAACCAACCAGCAAAGAACCTGTATGAGCTAATACAGGGAAAGGAATGGCTGAATAGGTTGTAGTCAGAACACTAGGAGTATCCACAATAAGCCCAGGAGGCTGAGGTGGTACCGGCGAAGGGACGGCTCCTTAGAAAAAAAAATCTGCTCGCTACGAAACATTGTGCTTTTCCCAACTGGTTGCAAAAAAGCCCGTATAGACACTCCGTATTCCTTACCGGGTTCAAACTGCTGCGCCTAAACAGTCCGTATAGAATGGGTCTAAAGGTCGATTCAAACACATCAGTCACGCCACAATTCCGACGCCGAACCGGTACTGTTCCGTCACAGAAGCGGGTCGAATCCTGGCTGCTTGGAAACTGTGTGGCGACGGATAAATGTGAATGCCGCCGGATATTTCTATTAAAGAATATTTTTTATGACGGATTGTTCGGTTCGGCGCCGTAACTGTGACGTGACGGGACTGATGTGTTTGAATCGACCTTTAAGTGTCTATTTCCGTTGTGTCGGTAGCGAAATCATAACGTTACGTGTATTTTTGCAAATGTGGAACTTCACTAAAATACATATGAGTGAATACTGAAATTTTATAATAAAGAATAATCGACTCTTAGCTTTATAGTCTTTCGTAAAAAAGTAGCCCGCTATATGTATGTGAAACATGTTTTTAAATCTAAATATGTGAATTTTATGTAATAAAATGCCTAATCCGTATAAATCATTAATTATTATACAAAAATAATGTTTAATAGAACGAAAATATGGAAAGTCGTTTTCTCATTAAATAGCCTACACTCATATTTCGCTGTATAAAATCCATAAATTGTTTTCGGTTATTTATTGACTATTTATTGTTATTTATTAAATTTGTTGAAATATTGTGTTCAAGCTGATTTATAACAAGTGATTTTAAATATAATATAGGTGGTTAATTTAAAATATCAATATCTGTTAAACCACAAATTGCAAATAGTAACATGTACTTTTTCCTTAATGAGATACGGGTGTACAGTGGAAAGAAACGGTTACAATACATTTTATCCACAACTATACATATAACACGATTTTTTATGGTTATGTAATATCTACATATCATTGAATAATATTGGCAGTTCGATGTAATGATATTACTCAATTGTTAGGTCAAATTTAATAATTTATAAATTTACTTCTCAGTGTATAAATATTTGTCATTTAAAATATCATTTGTAATTTTTTTTTATTGGTGAACAATTTTACCTATTTTAAGCACGCCTCAGCGTGTTTAAATCGAATTTTTTAGCACGCGCGTGTTTTAAAGTTACCGTGGCAACATCAACAACTCGAGAAACGAAGTCTAAATCTATGGTCTAAATCATTTCTAAATGACAATTTTTTCATCATTGATCTGACAGGAGTAGTTTGTAACGTCAAAGCTTTCATTCAATATTTAACTATGTCAAATTTATAAATTAAAATGGAAAGTGCAGTTGGTATTGTTTGAAATATAAATATTTCGATTTTTCAAATCTTAGGAAATGGTATTTAAATTAATACTATTGACATCCACAGAACTCAATAACGTTGAACTTCCATCAAAATACAAAATAGTTTATGCTTTTCTCATTTCCATGACAACGCAAGGTATACATCATATACATCACGAATTCAACCATTTGACATTTAGTTCTTAATGACATTCATGATTTCCATTTCTTGTTGTTGTAGTAGTTATCGACCAGTATTTTTAATTTCAAAGTGCACCAATAAAAAAAATAGCGTAAAGTATTCGTGGATAACTGGTCTTTAAAACACTTACTCTATTTCGAGCACTCCGGCTTCGCCGTCGCGCGTGTTTTAAAGACCTTAATATCCACTTATACTTTAATATACTATTTTTTAACAAACAAAGCCATCATTATAATCCTGTTAAATAATATAATATAATATACAAATTTTTGTCAAACCGAACTTACATTCAGAAAGGCAGGCTTTCGTTTTGAATGGTAGTTTAGGAGCGCTTTCAGACGAGAAACTTTGTGGCCGGCCACTAGAATCAAGATTCAAGACACAAAATGTGTCCCGTAATAAAGAACCTTTCACACGAGACACTAGTCGTACACGTGTATCTGATTCAATATTCAATTCAACATAAATATTTTTTAAAATATTAATTGGTCATTTGGAAATACTTGGAAACGCGTGTCTCGTTTGAACATACTAATTGAAGTTCATGTATTAGTATTACGCGTGGCCCGTACACAGACACAGTGTCTGGGGGAGAGACACTTCGATTCAGTGGCCGGACACGTATTCCTTATCTGTGTCTCGTGTGAATGCGTATATTTATATTAATGTATTTTTAGCCGCGCTATCTTTTTCAGACACTTACTAGTAGCCGGCCACAAAGTGTCTCGTCTGAAAGCGCACTTAATTTTCATTTTATTGGACTATATTAGCTTATCTAATAGAATAGTATATTTCGTATATTTCGACAAAAAATAAAAACAACTACACTAAAAAATGGGAAAATTATTTTGGTCTTCAACAAAATTGCTCGTGGTTACAGAAAAGATGTGTAATTTGAACTTTGAGAAATTATTGTAGATGAGTACTCTGCGGTTTGTAGCAAAAGACTTGAGAATATGTTCACGCTTTAATTAATGAATTAATATTTTCTGATTGTTAAATTGAGTACCCACGAAGAGAGGAAACCATAAAGAATTTTTACAGTTTCCTGTAATATTGTCGTATTCAATAAAGCGTGTTACCAATTGATATTGAAGAATAATTATAATTATTCTAACGCTTTATGAAGGTTTCAACAAGTATATTAAGTACCAAGTGTCAAAAACGTGTTTTTGGCACTAGGTGCTTACTATATACTTTTTCTACGCTCGCAGGAAAAACAACATAATTACCTACACTGTGGGCCGAAATAAAGGAGTACATTTTTTAATTGAAAATATTTATATATTTCTTTTGTTTTTTGGGCGATTTATTTTCTTTTTGCAGGACTAATAACCTAACATGTCCTTAACATGACTGTAAATTCGGAAGCAAAAATAATGTACAGGGTCGGAAAATTATATAACACTGCATTTGAGCTCGTTGCAAATGAAAACTGTCTCAGCTAAAATTATACTAATATGCTTTTTTGGTAGATAAACTATCCAGAACACTTCAATAAAAAGGAAAATTTCCGAAATTACCGGATTCGCGAAATACCATTTTTTTATTAACCCTTTCCCTGCTGAATTCTTAGAAATAAGTCGTGCCACCAGTGCGCAATAATTTAGCACTTGCGAATGAATCCGTCTTGAGCAGCAAGTGCACGAAAAACTATATTTTCAAACACGGTAATTCGTCACCAAACTGCTCCAAACGTATATATCCGCAAACACTATGAAAACTGAGAAATCGGAAATAACATTTATTATCTACTTATACTTATAACTTGAAAATATAAACATTATCTATATCCATTTTACTAATTTCACTTTCAGTCACCACTATCGGTACCAATTTCTTGTAAATCACTTTCCAATTCGTCGTTATCACTCTCCAACTTGTCTCCAACCAAAGTTTTTCTAACTCTGGTTCCTGTCATTTTTGACACTTCAACACTCGTTACCACTTTCTGAATACAAATAGACTATTTGTTGACTGCGAAAG
Organism: Galerucella tenella; assembly: GCA_910591685.1. Classification (NCBI taxonomy): domain Eukaryota; kingdom Metazoa; phylum Arthropoda; class Insecta; order Coleoptera; family Chrysomelidae; genus Galerucella; species Galerucella tenella. Next base: position 44,147 of record CAJUYH010000615.1, read on the forward strand.
CACGTTTACATATGATTTGACGGGCCCCCAGTGCTCCAGACGTGTGAAATGAAGTCACGTGATTTGGTCTTTATTGGCCGAATCGTTGTCTGATGTTTGTTTGTCATACGATAGCGGAAATAATTGATTCCAGCACATAACATAAAAATAAACGTTTGCGTATATAAACGTTTCGCGCACTGAGGGCACGAAAAAAATTTGCGAATATATCAGGCTGGAGCAGCGAAAGCGTTAAATAACATTTTAACAAATAACCCATTTATGAAAACAGTTAGTAACTTTAAAACTTAGAGTAAAATAGTATGAATGTGGCCACCTAACAGCCCAGAATTAAATCCGGTTGATTATTCAATTTGGGAATTTTCGAACAATATTTGTATGAGAGACAACAATTTGAAACAATCGAGCAGCTCAAAGAAAGAATGCTACAATTTTGAACAGGGTGATATAAATGGGGGTATCAATTTATGGCGCAGACGACTTCAAGAAGTGGTAATTCGTAATATTTTAGTCTAAGTTTTAAAATTACTAAATTGTTTTCATAAATGTGTTATTTGTTAAAATGTTATTTAATAAAAAAATGGTATTTCGCTCGACCCTGTACATTATTTTTGCTTCCAAATTTACAGTCATGTTGGGGACATGTTAGGTTATTGGTCCTGTAAAAAGAAATCAAATCGCCCAAAAAATAAAAAAAATATTGTCAATTAAAAAATGTACTCCTTTATTTCGGCCCACAGTGTATATTATATTATTATATTCACAAAATGATCACGGAATATTGAATATAAATTACAGAAGATATATTTTATGTGACGTTCAAGAGACACTAGATTAAGCAACAACATACCAGTGAAACAGATATGGGAAGCAAAAAGACATGAAAGCAGAACCATAGACCAGTGCCGAAGCCTTCAAAAACAGTAAAAAGTGAAAAAAAATAATAGTAGGATAAAACCCATTAGAAAAGGAGGGGAATAGGATATAATTGAGGAAAAAAATAAATTACGGGCGATCCGAGTTCGGGAAGTGGGAGGGGGTGGGTTTTTAAGGGTAAAAAATGGTTTATCTCGATTTCTGGCAAAACTACAATTCCAACGAACAAAAGTTAAATGGCAAAGTTGTGAGTAATAAAAAACTCAACAACTTTTGTATTCACAATTTTTACACATAACCTCAAAATTCATGTGAAAAACTCAAATAACCAAGTTTTTGGTTTTTTATTTTTATCTTTTTCAAAAAAAATATTTTTTTTACGAAATTTTGTGAAAACTTACCTTATTATGTCCCAAATACACTGTAATTTATTTGATTTGAAATATACTTTTTTTCACCCTATTTTGACTTAATATCAAAAAAGCACCCTAATTTTAAATCGAAAATTCTCGCGTCAAAATATCAGCTTTTTTCAAAAAGTCGGTGGGCTTTTTGTTCGTTGAAATCTCTACTTTCTGATAGTTCGAAAAAAAATATACATCTCCATGGTAAATGTTCTCAGAAAATGCAAAAAATCAAAAAAACTCAAATTTGACATTTTTTTTAAACACTATGTACAATTTTGAGCTATTTATTAAAATTCACATTAATTACTCAAAAAACGTAAGATTCCATGTTACATTGATAGACGAAAAAATTGCAAATCGACATACACTAAAGTAACGTAACCTAAAAAATGGATTACAATTAATCAAGTCTATTTATAAATGTAAAATGAAAAAATTACACTGAGTCAATCAAGGTTTCAAAAAAATCAATTGGCAAAAATTAAATCACCCTTCATTTTGGCAAACCTCTCACCCACTGAAGGAGCAGCGGAACAGAATTGTTACAGGGCATATTATCAGCTTCAAACTTGGTTAGGCAACGAATTGACAACAACAGATATAAGCTGGAAGAGACATCAACGTGGCATTATGACCAAATTTACAGAAAAGGATTTAATTCCGGAAGTATTGCTCAAAGCTATTTGCTGTCGCTGTGAAGCTGGGTGTAACAGTTTGGAATGTGGCTGCCGAAAACATGGTTTAAAATTCACAAATTTATGTAAAAATTGTCATGGTTCTGAAAATTGCTCCAATATGGAAGAAAAAACCAACGAAGAAGTAAATGATTCAGATGAAATTGTGGATGAAGAACCAATGCAGATTGGAAATAACATGATGGTCTTGAAGATTTCGAAGTTCAACTAGAGTTGGAAAGGTTTGTCGAGTCTAATGATGAAGAAATGCCATCAAAGAAACAAAAATTAACGGATAGGTGATTAGAATTCAAGATAGTGTATTTATAAATGTCAAGATTAACGTTTTTAAAATTATTATAATGTATTCAAAGTGAACTATCTAAATTCAATAGTACGATTTACATGTATATTCACATTTTATGAGATTTTCTATGACATGAATGTAATTCGAATTTAGTGGATAAACTTTTTAACTCGAAAAAATTGCAGCAATCACATTTTTTCGATGAAATTGTACAGTGATAAAAAAAAACTTCGAATTTGAGTTTTTTTCATTTTTTGCATTTTCTGAGAACATTTACCATGGAGATGTATATTTTTTTTGAGACTATCAGAAAGTAGAGATTTCATCGAACTAAAAGCCCACCGACTTTTTGAAAAAAGCTGATATTTTGACGCGAGAATTTTCGATTGAAAATTAGGGTGCTTTTTTGATATTGAATCAAAATGGGGTGAAAAAAAAAGTATTTCAAATCAAATAAATTACAGTGTATTTGGGACATAATAAGGTAAGTTTTCACGAAATTTCGAAAATAAGATACTCTTTTTGAAAAAGATAAAAATAAAAAACCAAAAACTTGGTTATTTGAGTTTTTCACATAAATTTTAAGGTTATGTGTGAAAATTGTGAATACAAAAGTTGTAGAGCTTTTTATTACTCACAACTTTGCCATTTAACTTTTTTCCGTAGGACTTGTAGTTTTGCCAGAAATCGGGATAAACCATTTTTTACCCTTAAAAACTCACCCCCTCCCACTTCCCGAACTCGGATCGCCCGTAATTTATTTTTTTCTTCAATTATATCATATTCCCCTCCTTCTCTAATGGGTTTCATCCTACTATTATTTTTTTTGTTTCAAATATTATCGACCCTGGTCTACCAGGGGAAGACCAAGGAAAACATGGGACGATAATATAGAAAAGGTTTTGAGAAACAAAGGTATAACTTTAGCGGAAGCACGAACCAAAGCAAGAAACAAGAAAACATGGAGAGCTTTTATATATAATGATTAAGCCAAATTTGATCACCTTACACCTTCGGGTAGATAGGTTTAGATTATATATATAATAACTATACAATGTAATTATACGATGGTTCAACTAAGATGAAACATTTACTTTCCGGGCTGTAGACGCTGACGGACAATGAATTACACTTGTTGGTATGATCTACAAGATTTAGCCAACCATTCTGGTTTGCAATTCTCGTATATTGTTGATCATAAATATCATATCATACAGAAATCATTGAAACTATATTTTGTCGCATTTAGAAAACCCACAGATATGGATTGACGAATTGTGAGCACGTATTTTAATTTAAAACTCTGAAATCGGAAAGTTTTGAGTTACCGTATCATAATGTCAAAATTAGATATTTAGGTGGTGGGATATATATAGTTTTACATGAAGATATTTTTATTAGATGATATATCTGCCAATTTCAAACACGAAGAATATATTGTGTACTAATATTTTCGACCACTTACTAGATATTCATTATGTTATTTAATAATTTATTGGTATTATTCACATATATGTATTTATTTTCCCACCCATATTGCGTAAATCACTTGTTTTAAAACAGCTACTTTTGACGATACAATGGTGTATATACATTTATAATTGCTCAAAATGAAGATGTGTGTTTAAAAATATACAGTGTGGCCACCAAAGGCAACACTATTTTGGAAACTTCTTTGTTTTTGGGTATTCAAGAAATAGAAATACTTTTAAAACTTTTAAGAAATGACCTTCTGGTCTATTTTAAACGATTTTTAAAATCGTCATTCAGGTGATAGACACATCAATTTTATGAAATTGCCAAAAGTTCAGCCAGGTGGTGCTTACTTCATATTTAGGTAATTTTTTCACACCAAACAACTTTTGTTAATCGTTTTCAAAATGGAAATAGGTACTTCACTCTTAGGTAAAAACCAAGCTTCCGCCTACTTAGTTTGGTGTTTTGTTTTGCTAACTTTTATCAGAAAAATGATTTTTCGTTCATTTATTACGTGAGGCAATTCTGCTAGTTGACTCCCTCCTCCACTATGCAAGTCAAAATAAGAATAAGCCGACCTCCTCCCCCCTGTTTGATATTTAAGAATCTGAAGGAATACACGTTTGTTCGTTTTATTTCTCAAGGAATTATAAGGAAGTTTTATAAAAATACTTTGATTCTATTTTCTTATCAGATATCTTTACATAAGATGTTATTCACTAAACGGGCTCAAAACCCACTCGGAAAGTGAATCTGCCACTGCAACATTTCTGATAATAAGTAAGCGTTTTTGTGATCTCACAAGAACCATCCAGTCTTAGTAAGAAACAAAAAAGACATGATCAACCTCCCTCGTGTCTTACGTAATAAATGAATGTACCTTATACAAAGTTTGCAATGTGGCGACACTAAACAATTTAGTATATTTACAAATATATATACACTCATTGTATACGTTTTACTTAGTCTTTGATTTGTTGTGTTTAAATTATTTATTTTGTTAATTAAATAATGGCCTCGATTCTCACAGTTGTATCAACGATGATTGTGATATTATTTAAATTATTTATTAAATTTCACTTTTAGCGCAATATTTTGTTTGATTTATGAACTTGCTAGTCTGCAATACTTTTTTTCGCTTTCCAGTAAAAAATATTGATGTGGGAAGGTACTTTTAAAATCTAGTTAATTTCAAAATTTATATTAGTTAACCATTTATTATCTTTCATTTTTTGATACCCACTCATGGGATGTTATACTTTTCATTTCACTTTCTTCTTCTACGGCATATGGAAATTTTATATAGTACGTTACTTCCATAATTGAAACTAATTTAATGATACCTAACATGTTAATTTCCATGAAGCCATTTTCGTATTGTAATGTTTTTCTTATTTATTTAAGCAGTTTTTAGCGTGGGACAAAATTATACACTCACTATGGCTAATTACTATTGATTTATTAAAGAAACACTTACACACTATAATAATCTTAATTTATATACACACTACTTAATGTCTATTAATTTATCTACACTCGGTATTATAATTGTCCTAATTTATATTCAACACTATTTATATTCACTTCTGTTCACTCACTGTATACTGAAACTGTTTACCGATTCACTGTATACTGAACAACTCTTTGATTCACTCGAAAACCCGCTATATATACTCCTTTTCGAATCTCTAGAACCTTCGCGATAAACCATTGTATGGCCTGGTACATTTCCAGAACAGTCTGGATATTACCTGCGAAAGAACATTTCTAGAAAAATCGCATTCTTCGTTCGCGACAGGACCGGCTTCAGAATTAGTGAGTTCGTAACAGTATAGTACAAAAGTGCAGTACTCTGCAGAAATTTCAGCGACTGGTATTGCTCTAGCAACTGTGGAATTGCCGCCGCTGGTAACGCAATAATAAAATCCCTTAGTGACAGAGGCAAAGGTTCTCTGTTAGCGGACCTATATTCAGATTGTGGAGGGTAGAAGCACCGTACACTAACTAACTGTACCTATACGGTTCTCTATGCTGTATGGTGGTAGAAGTAAAGAGGACCATCTCAGTCTATTAAAAAGTGTTCGTTGAAAGGGAGCCAATTAAGGTAGCGCTATAGTAGCAAGTGGAAGAATTTTAAAAAGAGCGCCTCAAATTATCAGAGTAGGTATTTTTTTGACAACGATTATAAAACATACAAAATTGTTTAATGTCTGTTAACTTCAGTAGCCCCAGAGAAAAGAAGAAAGTGGTGTGAAGTCGGGGCATCTTGTCGGCCACTCAATTGCACCTTCTCGACCAATCCCCATCAACGAGAAAATATTGTATTTAAATATTGCGTCTCCTTGATAATGTTTAGGTAAGCCATCTTGTTGAAGTTATACGTTCATACTAGGAAATAATCGATTATTTCAGGTATAAGTTCATTTTAGAGCAAATGAAGATATTTAGCACCGGTAAGTGTTCTTAATTCATTAAAAAAGGAGCGATGAAATGAATTTTTACCAAACCCGCCCACACATTAACCTCCTCAAACTAGAGCGGATTACAATTTGACCAGTACCTACGATCAAAATTATTCATTCCCAAAAACTAAGGAACTATTTATTTTGAAAAATTTTAAATGGCATCTACCATTTTAGCAGTGGTTTCTTACCTCCTGCACTGACAGTGTATCCAATAAATTTAACTTATTTTCCACCAGACAAATTCCGATAAGTTGATTATTACGCCGTATTCGTTTAAACGTTGAAAAAGTTGCTCGTGGGAAATTTTAATGCAGCTGCTTGTCGGTTAAAGCAATTCATGATAAGTCCAAGCCATGGTAAACCATATTAATAAATGTTTGGAATGTTTTCCTGAATTTCGGTAAATAAAAATTCAAACAAACCGAAAGGAATCACTGAAGTTTTTTTGACATTAGGTCAGATTTGTGAGGATACCCATTTAAAGGATAGGTACTTGTTTTAAAGAAGAATTTTATTTTCAACAATTTGTCACAATTTTATTAGCTATGAAGCAGCTAAGGTGCTTCGTGTCTCATATACGAAGGAAGCTAACGTAGGTAGCTGTCTAATCTAGAGGCTAAGCAAGTTTCTATTATTATCTTGTAACAAAAGTTAGATGACCTCCTAATTTATCATTTTATTTCGGAGATGATGTGTTGGCAGAGATAGAAGGTTAATACAGTTATGGACGAAAAGCTATTATTTTACCCGTAAGCTGTAATGGATTTTTACAACCACCAGCAGTGGAGGTGAAGTCAATCGTTTCAAATATTAGTAATTACATTGTACAAGGTAAGCGTAAATTTATGTTGAAATTAAAGTTGAAAAAGTGTGACGGAAACATCAAAGACTTGAAGCCATGTTGGTCATTTGAAAACGCGATTTGCTGTATGGAGGATCTCCAATAAATAGAAGTATATACGTGCGCGAGTTACTAAAATTATTAATAAGAAACCCCACGTCTGGCAATAAAATAGAGCCTTCGCTTTTGTGATAAAATATAGAGGCTCAATTTCGGGCGTTAGAAACACTTGACATAAACTCTGATAAATGTGTTTGGGGTGATTGAATCGTGGTTTATACCTGAACTCTTTCGCGCGTAAATTCGAGTCACAAAACGGTTAAGCTAATGATAGGGCATCGGCAGATTCCTCTTTAGAAATCTGTTTCGAGATTATGCTGTTTCTGAAAAATGAATTTGACAATGAGCGGGCAGCATGTATCTTCGGCAGGCGTTAGTTTCGGACAGAACAGAGTGTACTACCTAATAGGTAAACTTTTGACAAATCACACTTGTGCTCTCTCTACTATATTTAAGTATCTAAGACCCCAGACATAAGCATCCTATAGTAATGAGTGAGCTACTTAGAAATCCATTCTTGCCTCCCAAGAGTTTACTTTGGAACTCGATAGTAAAGACATAACAGCACCAAAGGATTGTTTTGCCTGAATACTTGAATATGTAACCATTTTCCGGAACAACGAATTGGAATCCCAAATAAGTGTTTTTGACTACCTCAACCATTTTATTGTCAAATAGGATATTTTGAGAGTTGAAGACCGCTTTTTGAAAATTTCAAAATTTTAGTTGGTAGTATTAGAAAATGTCATTAGTTCTTACCTATTTTAATTTATTTTTATGTCAAACAAGAGGTACGTACAGGGTTATTCATTATAAATTACCCACCCCCTATCATCGTTATTATTACTTTTAGAAAAAAAAGTCTTAGATAAAAGTTGTTTGGTTACAGCTGAATTTTCTTAGTATTCTATCAAAAGTTAGATAGTTACTTACTTTTAAAAATAAAAACCGTTCATCGGGTGTTTCGTAGATAATAGTATATTATTAAACGAGCAATTTATGATAGCCATAATTCACGATGGGTGACGTTTGTCGGCGCAAGTCACCCAAGCGAATTATGGCCATAAATTGCGAGTAGAATACTATACTTTGTCCACGACATTTAATTTATTTATTAATAAATAAAAGTCAGTAGCGATTTGGCATATTACTAATCTCAAAATGTTGTGGCAGCTACTTCAAATAATTTGACATATATAGAGATGGGCGATACTGTAGAAACTATCAATACAACGTACCGTTATAAATATATTGTTTTAAAATACTTAATATTAGAAAATATCGTTATGAAAAGTATCAATACTAAAAATTACAATATTTTATAGATACAATATATATGTCAGAAACAAATTTCCTGAACAAAATACACAGATTTAATAGTTTATTCCATATTGTTCCCCCATCTCTAGTCGTGAATTATGAACCATAATACACTACAGTGTATTATGAACCATAATTCACGACAGTTGATATATGGGTACCATATACCTTTAGTTAGGAGGTAAAATATTGACTTATTATTAGGTGGTCGTGGACACACTTTTTTATTTGTTCAGGTGAAAATATTTTTGCTTTTTTTCCAACATATCCTTCGGACTTTCGCTTCAATAAAGCTTGTAGTTTCTTATATTTAGAAATGTCTATATTATGGTTTATATTTACCAACGTTTTTATTATTGAATGTGTCCATGTACTAGAAAAACATTTTCGGAGAATGTCAAAATCTTATTTGTATTTCTCCAGTCCATAAAACGTTGATAAAGTTTTTCGTACACTTTCTTAGATTTTTGGGGCAAAATATTTTGAACAGCATTTTCTGCTTTCCTCGATATGTGTGGAGGAGTCGATGGTAATTCTTCTATATCGCTGATATCAGACATTTTGATAAATTATCGAAGTTTAGTTAGGTATCTACGAAAATTTAATACGTACTGATTTTGATATCTAAAATAATTACATAGGAACTTGGATAAACGTCAAATGCACAGCATGCTTGATTGAAAAATTATGGGTTTTTATCGATTAAAAATCTGTATCGTAATGGGTATCATTATGAAACGGATTATGGGCATATAAGTGCATTGTTATAACACGGGTGTAGAAAAAATTAATTAGATTATGTTGTAGCAAATCAAATATTTCTTCATCCCCTCCACTTTATTTCCAACTCAAATCTAACTCACAGATCACCTAGGATAGGTGGTTTGTGATCTAGCATATGAAGCATATGAAATAGTTATTTAGGATACAAGTGCGTGAAGTAATACTTTTGCGCACGAGTTGCGAAAATGCAAGGCACGAACGTAGCGAGTGCCCTTTTCGCAACTAGTTCGCAAAAGTACTTAAGGAACAAGTGTCCTACAAAACTTTATCTACGACCACATGAATGAAAAATAAAAAAAATGTGCTCCGAAGGGGTTATAAAACAAAAATAAATTTTCTATAAACAAATATATACGCAACGAATTCTAATTTCAAATGTTGTGCAATCCGAAGAAATGCATTCTTCTCGAGGTTCTTCCATTTAAAATAAGTGTACTTAATTAAAATTTTAAATATAACAGAAAATTTTTCTCACTGTCTGACACTTCTGTCAAATTTACTGACAGCTCAAAAGTTTATACAACAAACGACTAAATTCAAGGCAACTCGATCATTACGTAGTTAAAAAAAAGTTAAAATGAAAACCCCATTTATAATCCAGTCATTATTGACATTCGAAATCTAAAATTTAACTATAATTCCAAAAGTTTTCAAACTTCGGTCAAGTGAATGGTACATTGAGACGACAATAAATCTCATTTTGCAACCTTGTCCGAAGTCCGGAACATTGTTAAAATTGCAATTAAATTAATTTTATCTAATTCCGCTATCAAATGTGACACTTTACGTCACTCCTTCACGTTAGGTAACGTCACATTTTTCATAACCTTCATTATATCAGTTATGAAAAGTAGTTATGTAAAAACTTTACGTAACTGTTTATGTTTCAACATAGAGATACCAAATGAGTTTCAAAGAATAATTTATTAATTAGGTAGATACTGTCAAAACTGACAATTATTTCATTATTTAAACTGTACAATTAACCCATTATTTTAATTCAATAGTATTTTGAGATTTATAAACATTGAAAACATTATTCAGGACACAGTTATTTAAAGTAAGTCAATTTTCTGGGTGAATACATCATAGTAACAATACAAGTAATACAATACAAGTAACAATACAAGTAACAATACAATACACCATTTGATTCCACTTCAATATTATCATTGTAATTGAAGATTTTATTGAATATTATGAAAGCGCGGAATTAGATAAAACGTTGTACGTAAACACGTTATGAAGAGAGCGACATTGTTCAACACGCGTAATTTGCAGAACTCGCTAGCGCTCGTTTTGGCAAATATTACGCTTGTTGAACAATATCGCTCTTTTCATAACTAATTACGTAAATATCTATTTCCTGTATGGTCGAGAAAAAAATTCCAAAAGTTCTGCAAACTTGGGGAAGTTTTCAATATAATATTTCATATCACGTATTAAATTTGCAACCAATCTAAGTGTACGGAACATTTTTTGTTATTAAAGTTTAATGTTTTTTTTATTAAACTGAAGGAAAACGTTCCAAAAGTTCTGCAAATTTGACAGATCTATCGGGAAAATGTACCGAACGATTGTATAAATTTGCAACCTTTTACGTTGACCGGAACATGTTTATTTATAATTTTTTTTTAATTTGGTTGCAAACTTTGAAAACATCTATTCTGATGCATTTACAAATTTGCAACTTCATACGCGATCCGGAACTTTTGCAATTTTCTTGAAGGTGAAAAAATAATAAAATTACATTTTTGCAAATTGCATAAAGTTCCGGATCGCGTATGAGGTTGCAAATTTGTAAATGCATCAGAATAAATGTTTTCAAAGTTTGCAACCAAGTTTCAAAACTTTTGTAATTATTCCGAGACCGCCTTGCTCGAAAAAATGACCACGAATAAAAAAAAATTATAAATAAACATATTCCGGTCAACGTAAAAAGTTGCAAATTTGTACAGTCGTTCGGTATATTTTTCCGATAGATCTGTCAAATTTGCAGAACTTTTGGAACGTTTTTCTTTAGTTTAATAAAGAAAAACATTAATTTTTAATAACAAAAAATGTTCCGTACACTTAAATTGGTTGCAAATTTGACACGTGATGTAAAATAATATATTTAACACCACTCCAACTTTGCAGAACTTTTGGAATTTTGGTCTCAAGAACTGAGCAAATTATCATTTATTGCATTTTTAACAATGTTCCGGACTTCGAAACAGGTTGCAAAATTTCATAGTTTGTTTTTATACCATTCCCGACCTTACGTCAAAATTTGAAAACTTTTGGAATCATAATCAATTGATTGTCTTGACTGACTGAACTATTAAAAAGCATTGGTCATTTACGCACGCTTTTAGGCGTTATAATGAAAGTCCCATATAAAAAGCGTTGTTCATTTACGCACGCTTTTCAACGTATGTATAATGTATGATTTCACACATTTTTTTGGTTCGTAAATGACTTATTTTAAAGGTGGTCGTAGATAAATGTTTTTAAAGGGGCCCACTCACTAGGAAGGAAGCGCGAAGGCTTGAATGCGCGTGTTACGGAGTACAGTGAAAATGTTGTGTGTATGGCTTTCCGCCGTTCGAAATTTGGAATGCGCAATCCGCTTGGTCGGAATCAGGATAGTTTTGATTTTTAGCGTGTGCAGCGCTGATCGTACGGGGAAGAACGAAAGTGCAAGTGCAACAAGTCTGTGCAGTATGTGTCAGTATTTTTATATTGGACATTTTTTCCAAAAAATGAATGATCTAAGAGTAATGTCGAAAGATTTCATAACTGAATTTCTAGAACTTTACAGACGTTATCCCTGTTTATGGCAAATAAAAAATAAAGAATACAGTGATCGCAACAAAAATTTCAGATCTTCGTAGCTTCTTCCAGTTGCCAAAAATCGAAATGTAGTAATGAGTCTTTCATGTGGCGTTATAGCTTGCCGCATACGAGTGTTTTTTTTTGTATTAAAGGAGCTACTAGAGATAATAGCTCAAACTACGTGTCTTGATTCATTCTCAAGTAATTATGCCAATCTGAGGCATCCAGAGTCGCAATTCCTCTAATAGAATATGAGAATACGTAGCCCGTTTTTGTAACCAAGTCCTCACCCATTTGACCGAGGTTTTCGTTTAATAATACACTTTTCCTTAATAACTACACACGCCACTGCCATTACCATAAGTTTTTTTTTCGACGTCATGTCACGCTTGTCAAACATCCTCACTCAACAAGCAAAAGTGTCTGTGTGTGGAAATTATGAAAGTACACGTTTTCTTTACAGCTAACATGCAGTAACTTAACTGCGCATTCTTCCTTCCTAGTGAGTGGGTCCCTTAAGAGTAGCCTTGTAAAAAATGTTGACTAGTGGAAATCAGACAGTATAAAAGTGTGATAAAAAAGTGAAAATGTTTTTATAATTGTCCTAAAATGTTTCGCATTGTGGAGCTCTTCCTAGATACATATTCAACACGATCACATCATAGAAGTTTGAAAAATTTTATTATCTGCTTTGTTCATAATAATTTTTCCAAATTAACAATAAATGACTGATTTGCCATTTTTTGCCAACTTATATTACTTATTAAGAAAGAAAGTATTGAAATTTTTTAAACGTCCAAGGCGTGATCTTGTTGTATATAGGAAAAGCTCTACGTACTAGTGAATTCATATAGGTATGTTATTGTTTGAAAACAATTCGATCTCACATCTATGAGGCGCCACTAGTCTTCACTCAGATACCTATGCACATTTTTGCAGCCGGATCTTAGACCCAGCGAATGTGCTATGTACAAGTACAACGTAAATAAATAAATAAATAAATAATAATCAGCAACGCAGATCAGAGGTTTTTAGGCGTTTGTCTACTCAAGTCTACAAAATTGATTGTTTTAAAAGCATGCGGGAAAACAAACCATAAACTAGCCTTACATAATAAATAGTATATTATTTATAAATATAAAATCACAGAAAATAAATAAATCGTTATACGTAGAAGATTAAAATTTGACAAGAATTGTTATACTCCTTTTTTTATTGAGCTTCTTTTGTTAGTCTTTTGAGATTCAGTTCGGCAGATTTGAGATTTGGATCAATTTGAAGTGCTTTTGTATACATTTGACGAGCTTTGTTCTTTTTACCCCATCTGTGATAAAGTACACCTGAAAAGTAAAATTACATAATAATTATTAAATTAAACACAACGAATTTTACAAGGTAAAACTTAATTCATTAATAATTTAACATTTTAGACAAAAATATACAGTTTATATCAGGATTTGATCGAAACACTCATTCCGACTACAGTGTGATAGGGATCGTTTTAACCCAGGTAAAGTGGTCGTCGTTTGCGAAATATCGGCAAACTACGTAATCGACTATTCAAAACATTTACGAATAGGAAAATATGCCTTGCGGTTTCGAACTGTTAAAATTTCGCATTACGGAATTATCGAGCTAAAAGCATTAATGCACATCCCATGTATGGATTGAGGGTAGAGACAAGGAGAGCAGACTTGTTTAGGGGCCATGTTGAAAAATTGTCCAGCGGTGAGCAGTAAATAACAGAATTGTGTTATTTCGGACGCACGCGAATTCCCGTCAGAATAACCACTCTACCTGTGTCATAATTAGGGTACGTCAAGCTGGCACTCGAGTTCCCGTCAGGGTGAAAACTGACCTGTTTAAAAGGTGTTTATAGTAAGTAAGAACACCAAAATTAGGAGCCGAATTGCGCGCAACAAGATAAACACAAAATATAAAATAAATTAAATGGTAAAGGTATTTGAACATTTATTTCAGGAATAATAAGAAACCTAACCTAACCCCGCCAGGGTAAACTATTAGGGAAGTCCCGATAACAGAACAGATTGAATAAACTGGACGGCAATTCGAGATCAGGATTAAGATATCTGCAAATGTCGGACGGGAACTCAAGTGTATTATATGTATTATATTGGTTATTAAGGAACCCGACGGGAATTCGCGTGCACCGGTCATTTCTATCGTAGTAAAGGTGTATGAAAGGAATTTACCAGTTGTAGGGAGAGTTAACATAACCTCTTCCGTACATAGTATTTGATTTTATAAAACTTTTCGACATAATTAAACATTAATGAGAAATATTTGTGTTGGGAAAGTTGTTCATGTGGATAAAATAAAAATGATTTAAAAAATTGAAATGGTCTATTTAGGAATGTTCAATCTATGCATAACCGTGGTATTGAAAAGAGTAAATTCAGATAGAGTTGTATTATATTTTCAATTTTTTTGAGTGTTTCATTTGTGTGAATGCTCTTCTATAGGATAATAATCCAGTAAATAAAGGAAAAAAGTTAACATTAATGACGCCCTATTTTCATCTACCGGTTGGAAGTTGCATTTGGCACCTCATTAAACATGAGACAAAGTTCTGCATGAAAACGCGTGCGAGGGCGGAGAAAATGGCCCCAAAAAAAACCAGAAAAATAGGTTTTCAGCCAATATCTCCTAAAATATGGCAGTTAGAGATTTTCGGTTCGGATAAAAATTGAAGTTCAGTTAATTTTCTACAAAAATGGTCCTTATGATTTTTCTCGAAAATTTGACCGGTTTCGAGAAAAACGGCACCAAGCGCACCTCGAATAATGAGCTTCTGTGCTGTATGCCGGAGAGCACAGTCCGTGTATTTACACATCAGCGGGGCGAAAAATTATTCAATAACTTTGTGAAAAATGCATATTTTCTCATGATTCAAAGTTCATGTGAAAGAGGAATTCTCCTGCTATCATACCCTGTGAATTGAGTAACGCTTGACTCTTTTGGCCATATCGGAACACGGGTCAAACTTTCTGCTCCCGGGCAATTTTGACCTCGCCAGGAATTTGTTCCTATTTTTTTTGTATTGCACTAATTTACTCAAAATTTTATTTATTATGGGTCCTCATAAGGTCCTTTGTCATCCCTGAAATTTGTATACCCTAATTTTTTTCAATTTTCATTTAATCGTTGTTTATTGAATCCCAAATTTTTGCTGTTTTTGGAGCGCGGGGAAATTTTGTGAACAACCATCAATTAAAAATTTATACATGATCCGATTGGCCTCTATGATACATCATTTGAAAGCTAAGAATGTCTACTTTTCGATTGTGCAATTATTTTTTTTGACGAAGTCGTCCATTTTTCAATAAAATTAGAAAACGCGGGCTCAAGGACAAAACGCACTTATTTTTGGTGGTTTTTTTCTCCCTGCTCTTTATTTCTAACATTTTAACACCTTAACTAGTGTAACGGGGGAACTCCCACCTTTCCATCGATGTATATAAGTCATACCTTTGATACCCCTGGGAAAAATATCTAAATGTATACGCTATAATTTATTACTTTCGTTCCTCCGTCGTTCGCAGCGCGTGTGCTCTACGTGGCGCTCGTGTCGTCTGCTACAAACCAATTTTCTATGAAATATTTTAGTCTATAATGTATTATTCTTGTATCATTATATTGGGTTCTCCCGTGGATAAATAAATAAATAAATTAAAAAAATATATATTTTTCTATAATAAATAAAACATGAAGAACGTTTATAACTCGTTATTCCAAAAACCTTAACCAGTCTGGTTGCAAATAAATTTGCAAAAATTTGCGGAGAATCTACAAGAAATTGTTGCTGAGTATTATGGGTAAATATTCTTCACTCTTGAGGCATTTTCAGTTTTCCTTACCAAAAACCTAATGAACTTCAGTATTTTGCCACATGTGCAAAGCTGATTGTTGCTAGATTCAGATCCACTGGTGAGGTCCATCTCGCTAGAATTAATCTTATAGCCCGTTTTCCTAATAAGTATATCTTGAGGCCTCATCTGAGAGGAAAACAAGAGCCCTGGTTACAGGGTTTCTGATTTATGGCACCGAGGATTTTCCCAATCTGTAAAATGTGGTGGCACCATCTACAATTGGTTTCCACAATCCAAAACATTGAAAATAATGTATTTCCAACACCCCCCAGCTCAAATGTTGTACAAAACTTGCATATTTCACAAGTCTCAAAATTTCCGGTTTTTCAACCCGATTTTCTTGCAGAAAATATTAATGTTGCGAAAAAAATCATAAGGACCATTTTTGTAGAAAATTAACTGAACTTCAATTTGTACCACAAACCGAAAATCTCTAACTGCCATATTTTAGGAGATATTGGCTGAAAACCTATTTTCCTGGTCTTTTGGGGCCATTATCTCCGCCCTCGCACGCGTTTTCATGCAGAACTTTGTTTAATGAGGTACCAAATGCAACTTCCAACCGGAAGATGAAAACAGGGCGTCATTAATGTTAACTTTGCCTTTTTTCCTCCTTCATTTACTGGATTATAATAGGTTATGTTAATAATAAAAATAAGTGATTATGGATACCAATAAAAGCCGATGAAATATTAGACAATTTGATGGTGAACAGTCCAAGTATTTGGAAAATCCATTTAAAAGCTAAACTTATAGAGGATGCATTAAAATAAGAAAACGCCGACAGAAGCCGATATAAAATTAGAACTTGAATTACTAACCAAAATCCATATTGATGAATGTCTTAGCAATTCAATGATAGGTATTGTTACAGAAGCGCGACCTCCTCAAATTATTGAAAAACTTGATTCCATCTACGAGAACTTAGCAATCCAACTAACAGTTCAAAAGAAATTGTTGAGTTTAAAATTTTAAGGTGATATGATATATTACATTTTTCAATTTTTAATGTAATTTAAATGAAATGACCAAAATAGATTATCTTCTCTAGAGCGATATTTTTCTCGTCTCGAAAAATTAGGACGAGACGAGATATTTTTGAGAATATTATGGCGATAACGAGAGTCTCGTGTTTGTTTTTTTATAAAGTTTTTATTAGATTAGAAAAATTAGAAAACGTCTACATAGAGAACAATACATTTTACAATATATCAAATCTGGTGATCATCTGTGAAATATTTTATTGTAAATTTATTTAAAAAAAACTCAAAGTTAAAACTCTAATTTTGGGAGTATTCATATTAATATATCGTAGCTTTTCAATACTAAATTTTATGGCATCCTTAAACGAGTATGATTTCTCCATATTTTTACTTCAATTTAGCAACTCTTTTCATAGTTACTTATCATAAATTCTTATCCTAGCAGATTATTATATTTTAGATTCAATATCGAATGATTTCATTCAAAAGATCGACGGGTTAACTTACTTTCGAGGGTACATACCAGTTCGCTCCCGCGGTCACATTTTAATCC
>CAJUYH010000616.1:0-28116 GCA_910591685.1 Galerucella tenella
GTGAAGAATTTTTGTTTGACTTTTAAGGAACGTAATTTTTGACTTGGAAGATGATTTTACCTCGACGATTTCAAAATTACAGTTCAATATCCATACAGTCGACAGTCAAATACAGTCAAATATGATTTGGATAATTGATTTTTTATTCAAAATATCGATAGTTACTACAAAAATACGACTACAATAACATGGACAATATGAACACGCCCAACCAGGGCACTGTTTGCTTCTGTAACTGTAATTTTGTGGTATTTAAGACTTCTTCCACATAGAAAATGATTTTTTCGAAAATTTCATGATATTTTATATGACTTTCATTATGGTTCTGTACCTAATACGACTCTGTCTTGATGAGAGAGTTGCAAAGATGGATTTGACTCGCGAATGTACCGATTGTAACCCTGTGTGGTCTTAGCAAATCCACGAGAAAAGCTTCTTAAAAAAATGCCGTCCTTGTCTTACACATAGGGAAACATCGGTGAAATTTTCATTGGGATCGTCTGTATTATTTAGAAGTTGAAATAGGAGGTGTGAATTGCAAGTTACCTACCGTTGATTTAGAAGTTTGTATTTTATGGTATCGCAGATTAAATTTAGATGAAAAACAGAGGGGAGTTGGAGAAATAATTAAAATACAAAAAGTTATTGAAATCGTCTTGAAAAATGTATCTCGTTCTTTGTGTTAAAAGTCTAATTGTATAAGATACGATCTAAACTGAATCATATCTTTCTTCCGTAGTCTGGAAACCCGTAGTAAGTGACTAAGCACGAAAAGTGAGTAACAATCAAATTTTTGGTGGAGGAGTAACTGTATTTCACAGTCTAACATAATCTATTCTATACAGAAGGTTAAAAATATTAATACAACTGTGAACTGTGTTACTATAAAATTTTTACTGTGACATTCAACGAAAGATTACTTAAATGTACGAATTACTATTAATCTTCCAATTTCGAATTATTCTAATTGAAACAAGTGTGAGTCACATGGTGATACTGCCATTAAACCATTTATCGTCCTGTATTTTGCGGCGCTCGAATTTCTATCCTAAATTAATAGAATTGGAAGAATTACCAGTTTCCGCTAAATAATAATTACTAATTATTATCATCATATCATATCATAGAAGGTCTAAATGGCCAGCGCAAAGAAAAATGAGTTATAAACATCCCTTTTTTCAATGTAGAACACTATAAATAGGTACTTTCTATGCGTCCAAAGACCTAGCTTGGATTTTTAGGAATAGATTACTACATATATTTTTATTTTTTTAAACGAGATCATACATCATTATATATATATATATCTATATACATAATACTAGTTGTTACATAAATCCTTAGCTGGTAATTTTTATTAATGTTGTAATAAAAAGTTACTACCAGAGAAAACCTACGACCAGCAATAAATTTTTCACTTAATTTACTAAACTTAAACTTGGAAAAATGTCATCCTAGATTGTCTAATAATACCTTGAGATGCCTAAACAGTGTTGAGCACAGAATATAGATTTCGATTAAATATAACATTTGTTGTGGCCAAAAAATACCATTTGTTTTAAAATTTAACATTCAATCCTGGGCTTTGTTGAAGAGTGAATGCTAGATGAGTAAAGAGTAAAGAAGCATAAATACAAAAGAAAATAAGACCAAGAAAGATATGGGAAAAAGTATTAGGAGATATACTGGATAAAAGAGCTGGAAATAGGCAACGGAATTAAAAACAAAAAGGATGAGACACTGGTACAATTAATTGACAATATATATGTATCACCTCAAACTATCTTTTGGCACATATTCAAAATCTTTTTGAAGCATAAATGAAACTAAATTATATCCTTTTAGTATAAAGTGTTTTCGAGAAAAAAGATTCGGAGATAATGTTTAGTACAAAAGCCTCACACTATTTAAATTTCTAATAAAACTACCGAAAAAAAAAATCATCATAGATCTCATGGCGGGTTATAAATTAAATTAAAAATAACCAGAAGCTGGTAAGTACCAAACTATGACACGAAAATAATAAAATTTAACGGTCCCGAGAACAAGTTTTTTCTCCTTTTCTTATCTGAAACAAACATCTTAATTTGGACGCTAACTTTAGATTCGAAGAATCGGAATATTATCAAGTTCTGATAAATATTAAGGACCAGATGTGTGTGTGTGTTTTTTTTAAATTGTTGAAATTATTTAATTTAGTTATGTTTTAGTCGACGTATAAAGGTAAACGAAATGACACGTAGGAACCATCAAGAGGTCAAACAAGACTTGTCTTCACATGGAAAATATCGTGAGAACGTTCTTATCTACAGGGTGATTCATTAAGAATGTCCAATTTCTGAACTGTAGATTCTAGACCTCAAAATATGATGATTCTGCTCAACATGCTTACAACATGATTACAGTTGTTTGGATTGGTCGTGGAAGTGAGTTTGCTTGGCCGCCAAGAGGCCCTGATTTCAATCCTTTGGATTTACAAGTTTACAAAAAAAAATTGTTTCTCTCCCACAACTGCGACGGAAAATAGAAGAAGCAGCGAATGTAATTAAAAATAATAGACAAGGATTATTTGATGTTAAGAGATCTTTACGAAAGCGGATCATAAAGTGTACCTATTGAAGTAAATGGTGGGCATTTTGAGCATTTGCTTTGAAGTTTTTTATTTTTGTTAACAAATTTGTTATTGTTACATATTTAAGAAATAATAAAAATTTTTATTAAAAATATTAAATTTATTGAACTTTTTAGAAGCAAATAACTCGATAACCGATTGAGTTACACGAATCAAAGAAGATTAATTTTTTTTTGTAGAATTTAACGCTTTTTAATATTTTTTTATTATTTTAGTTTACTTTGATTCAATTAACAAAAGTGTAAATTAGAGTGCAAATTATGATTCCTCATGCCAAAAAACGTAAAATTGCCAATTTTCAAAGAGAAACTGTGAAAACATAAAAAATTATTGCGAAAATCAAAATTTAAACTTTGAACACCCCGTATCTCGGAAACTAGCGATATTTGCATAAGGCATGTTGAGCAGACTCATCATATTTTGAGGTCTAGAATCTACAGTTCAGTAATTGGACATTCTTAATGAATCACCCTGTATAATAATTTAATTTTGTCACTTTTTTTTGTATTTAAAAACTTCCCAAATAATTTCCTTGTTTAACGGTATATCTATTTTCACCCCTATCCTAAGATCGATGAACTTTATGATGCACATGAAAAAAAAAACACTCGACACACATATTCCGTGCACCCCGCCGTTGTCGGCATTAGCCATCGAGAGTGGAGCAACGTCTGTGACCCACATTTTTCTCCATCACGAACCCCTATTCTAGGTCAAGTGTAAGGCTCCCCTTCGCATACCTCCCCTTACTTGCAGTTTAATTGAAGTGCGGCTGACGTGATATTCCACAACACACACACGTTGCTAAAATAAAATACAACCACTAGTGCTACCAACAGTTTTTGATTTAAAAAGAAAACTTCATATTATTTATGGTGCTGAAAATAGAGCAATCACAAGAAAACCTGTTATGATTGAGAAAAAAGAATCTATGATTTTTCCAGCCTCTTGTGGTTTACTAAAGAGCGCTCATGAATGGAACGATTATATCTCGTGTGTTGGTTAATCATAGAACAGAAAATGACGATATTATTCAGACTTCCTCGACTTCGGTTTTGTCACAGAAGACGAAACAAAAACGTGATGATAAAGTTTTAATCGTCCAAACGATAAAAATGAAGAAAAAATAACATACCTGAACGTTCATTTATTTTACGCAACGATAATTTTAATTTAGATGATGTTTGCTTAAGATTTATATCATTGGCGTTGTATAAAAAGAGGGACGAACTCCCTAGAGAAAATTTTCGAAAAAAACAAAAAGAATTTTACATACTATAAACCTACTCTCTAACTAGATATATAGAAGAATATTTGAAAATTATATAGTAATTTTTTCATGACTTATATGAACCAATACAAATTTTTAATAAGACTGTCTGTAAGATACGCCTATGCTTTAATATTAAATAAGATAAAGGAGAAAGTCATGGTCTAGTGTAGACAGATAACTGTAAAAATAATGATAATTATATTTGAATGGATTTTATATGATGTTTTTGTTTAATAAATGTTAATGTTCTATATCACGCTACGCATGATGACATCAAATTTATCTCCGCAGTGTGTTTGTTCTCTTTTATTTTATATAATTTTATTTTCGTTTGTATTGTCAAGAATTTGCCAAAAGGCTAAAGGTAAAAAGAAATTATATATATCTGGCTAACACCTTAGAGTCGAAAAACCCTGAAAGTTAAATACCGTGAATTTTTGTTGGGACATAAATGTTGGAAACATTTTTGAATAGAGGTATACTTGAGATTGCTTTGTTAGCAAATACTTATGCCAATTATTCAAAGAATTTTATTTGTCTTTATCAAAGGTAGCGTGAGTGGAAACCAAAAGGGATATTCTTTAAAAAATATTAGTATAAAATACATATGTATAAACATAAAGGTTGCTATATAAGATAAAGGGAAATGTTGCTTAAATATTTAAAATGCCCATTAAAAAATGTAATTTAAATACCAAAATACTAGGTACTCGAAAGAAAATGGAATCAAGTAGAAAATTTATTTTTGGTTAGGTTAGGTCTAAATACAAACTCTATTCACACGGTTTCTGAAGCTGCTTGGTTAGTAATATTGGTGTGTACTTCAAGGGGCGGCCTCAAATTGGACGCTAACTACCTGTAGTCCAGAAGAGACACCCTTTTTTTTTCCCTTCGGAGCCGTCCTTTCGCCGGTACCACCTCAGCCTCCTGGGCTTATTGTGGATACTCCTAGTGTTCTGACTACAACCTATTCAGCCAATCCGTTCCCTGTATTAGCTCATACAGGTTCTTAGCTGGTTGATTGTAGAAGTCTTCTGGAGTCATTTGGGTTCTACCATAAAGTTTCTGCCTTCTGTGGTCCAGCGACTCACAGTTGCATAGTATATGCAGAGCTGTTTCGGTATCCTTTTTGCATCTTCTGCATGTAAGGTCTCCGTTGTACAGCCCTATTTTGTTTAGGTGCTCCTTTGTGGGAAAGTGTCCCGTAAGTAGCCCCGTAGTGGTGCGCAGTTTGTTCCTGCTCATTGAGAGCAGTTCTTTCGCTGCTTTTTCTGATGGTTCTTTTATGAATTTCTTCCCATGTTTTTGCCCAGTCGTATTCTTCCAGTATTTCTTGTGTTGTTCTTTCAACCACCCTTTTAACCATGACCTGGTTAAGCATCTGGGGATGCCCACAGCAGGTTCGGGTCCGATCATCAGAGTTGACGATCCTACTCTTGCGAGTTCGTCAGCTTTTTCATTGCCTGCGATTCCTTTATGACCTGGTACCCACTCCAGTGTTACACTGTTCCGAGTCGCCAGTCTTCTAAGTTCTTCGCCGCATTCCCATACTAGCCGAGATGTCACCCTATAGCTCTGAAGTGCTTTAAGGGCGGCTTGGCTGTCGCTGTAGATCCTGATCTGCCTGTTGTTGTAGGCTCTCATACTGTTAGCCCTTGCACACGCAAGTATTGCATAAACCTCTGCTTGGAATACAGAGGCGTATTTTCCTAGCGAGACGATTCCTTCATATTTGCTCGTCTTGCTGTATATGCCCGCTCCGGTGCCGAGTTCATTTTTAGATCCGTCTGTATACCAGATCAGTTCATTCGCTCTACTAAGTGGTGGTGCGTTCTCTTTCTCAAGCTCCTTTCGATCTTTGATGACAATCTCGAAGTTCTTGCGAAAGATATATTTGGTAGTCATTTGGTCTGTTGGCATTTTGAAAATGTCATCACCCACCTGCCTTATCTCTGTGTGTCCTCTCCCATGTGCCACATCATGGTCTAGTGCTTTTTCCAGTCGGGTTAGTGCTGCCCTTGCTTCACACATTATGACATAATGTAGTGGAGGAAGGTCTAGCATTGTTTCCAGCGCCGCTGTAGGAGTAGTCCTCATTGCCCCTGTAATGCCAGTGCATGCAAGTCTTTGCACCTTGCTTAGTTTTAGCATAGCAGAGGATTGTCTGGTCTTTGGCCACCATACCAAAGATGCATATGTTATCCTGGGAATGACAACCATTTTGTATAGCCAGTGTATCATGCTGGGTCTTAGTCCCCATTTAATGCCGTAAGTACGTCTGGCGACCATGAAGGTCACCTCCGCTTTCTTGATCACGTGCTGGAGGTGTCGGTTCCAAGTTAAGCCTGGGTCTAGGATAACCCCAAGATATTTTACTTCATCCGACAGTCGTATTGGTTCACCTTGAAGCGTCAGAGGCACCCTTAAATTGGACGCTGCCGGAAGGATTATGTCCTTTAACGATTAAGCTTATATTTGATCAACCGGGTTTGGGCCTGGGTTTTCTTGTCTTTCTTTAGTTTTCTTTTTTTTATTTTCTGATATTTTTATACAAAATAATACAGGTAGAAGGATTAGTAGAGCTAGCGTCGAATTTAAGGGTCTACAGGACCTAATACAATATTTGCAGCTGGATGATTTAGCACAATATTTTTAGAACTTTATTAGAACTATAGTTCTTTATTTTAGGTTGGTCGGACCGTTACGTTACGTTGTTACGTTAGGTGACATGAGCGCGTGGGCTCTCGCGCTTCCTCTGTTGATTGTCAGCATACATTGTATTATTAATTACTGTTAATAGAATGCTTAATATGTACTTTGTGCCAATCAACTTAATGATAAGATTTTTATAATTAATACTACTGTATATTTTTGTTAAATAAAGTTTCATCCAGAGTAACATAAATTCGTGTATTTATTTATTGAATCAAAAAACTTGATTATTGCTTAAAAGGAACCAAAGCTCTTACCGTGTGTCCCGTGACACGTTCTTCAAATTTCAGTCTTTCAAGACTTTCCAATGTTATACAAAAATCTCGACACAACTAATCAAATACAACAAAATAAAGAAATAAGAAAAGAAAGTAGGCCACACACGTCTCAAACTTCAATCTCTCTCAATCCGGGGGGGTGACGTTCGCGAGATCGGGGGCTCGTTACCCCCGTCATCCCTCCATTTTTGGATGAGGACGTCGACCGCTTGTGGTGTGTGTGTTGTTTAGGTTTTCTCCGCTTTTATTGATCGAAGAGAGCTACAACAACTAGTGTTTGATCAGTCCGGGCCGTTCGTCGTCTGTGCTGTCCATCGTTTGCCGCGATCCGCTGATGGAGGCGGTAGGAGGTGAAACGACAGGAGAGAGAGGTTGAGGAGGAAGGAGACTATGATGGGTGACAAGCTCCGCCGGATCGCAGTTACTGTGGAAAAGTGCACGCGCTTCTTATAATTCAAAGTCACAAAAGTATGCAATCGACATTTTACAGGGGGCCTACGAAATGTAGGTACAGAAAAATGTATCAACAGAAAAATAATATATTTTTAAACTCATCTCAAAATAAGCATTTATCATATTTTGACGATTCAATATTCCATATTCCAAATTATCCTATATAGAATTCAACAAAAGCAATATAAAGCCGCAAACGACCTGTCATTTGGGTAAAGTGACCTTAGTAACGGCATTGGGGTAAATCGAATTACACCTGTAACGAAGATCTCTGAATCAATAATCGCTTTATAGGGTAATTCTGGCCGTAGAAACGTTTATGTTTACTATTAGCAATTATCTCTTGTGTGTGAACTTGATTAGACACTAAGGAAGTTACTACTAGTGGCTACCACAAACTTAGTTCGGTTACTGCTTATACGGGAAAGTGTATATTGAGGGGTTTAATAATATCTAACACAAAGGCAAATTTCGTATAGTATACAGGTCTGGTTCAGGTCTAAGCTAAGCTATTTGGTGTTCCTTATGGACAAAAATATATTGAGTTATACTCTGTTTCTTATTGTCTGACAGCACGCGAAAAGGTCACAGATGCTAGTCAGGTAGTAAACCATAAGCGCCACTTATCATTCGCGATTAACAGAAAATCTTCCATCTACCTCTCGGAGAAAAGTTGATATTAGAAACTGGTTAATCGTAAAAGATATACCATTTGAAGATGATATGTTGAAAAAAGAACTTTTAAAGGTTGCTTCAGATCACAAGCTACAATAGCTTGTCTGGGAATGTTTTTATTTGAGATACTGCAAGCGCTGAAAGTGATATACTCTCCCAATTAAATTACAATTACCTACTATCGGACAACTATTGATACGCCGCTGTACATAGCAGTTATATGTCTTGCAAGAGCTGTAGTGGGAGGTAACATTGAAAATGAGTTTGTGCGCATGTGGGCGGGTTCGCCATCACGTTTGGCACCTGCAGTATTGAGACGCGGACAATCCAATAGTACTGTGTAGAGCAAAATTAGACTTGGAGTTGCACGTTTTGTCTTGCGATTCAGCAGGTTCAAAATCAAAAGGGATGTGCGATTATCCAAGTGAAATTGCGTATTACACAATGTTTTTTCGTGTTTTTTTTGGCATATAAATGTTGATTTATCCGTAAAATTAACGAAGATTGAACATCGCGCTGCAACCTCGTATCGAGAGTATGTTTTACATTACAGACTCGAAATTATTTCGATATCCGGCTTTTAGGTAACTTGTAAAGCGAAAACTATCAAAAGATAACTCGTTATCAGTATTGATTGGAGTGGGGACCGACCAATCGGATACCCATTACGTGAAAATCGTCATCCCAGGTATATAAGGCCAGTTATACATGCCCTATATACTTCTCGATTGGTTCGATAGGTAGTCATCTATAGCAATAGAATAGCTATGTATCGATTCTGCGCTCGACGTCGGCCAATAGCCGTTCGGGGAGTGGGAGGTAGTGATCGGAGATATCGGGTTATAGGCCGCAACCGATGCATCTCGAGCGCTTATTGAGAGATGGGATAGAAGGAGAAAGGACTATATGGGTGTGTGAACGATTGATTTCTCTCTTATATGTGCGGGCCGGATCCTAGGAAAACTACGTCTGGATAAATGATAAATAGAAAATTTTTATTTAGATACTTACAATATGTTATATGTGCGTAATACTATATGAAAAGTTGTTTAGTATACAGGGGTTGGTCAAAATATTTTAGGAAATATGCTAATTTCTCCTGAAATTATACAGTGTGTCGCATTTAAGATGAAGACACTCCCATAATTTCGCTGTTTGAAGAATTACAGATTCGGATTTTTGTATACCTACTACGATTTCACAAACAGTACCGCTTCTTGATATTTTGCCTCGCGTTAGAGATATCGAAAAATATCATTAAAAAAAGTTTTTCAGAATATTATGTTAACCCGACATACGAAATTTTATCACAAAATTCGCATTTTTAATCTTTTCATTTTTTGGTCCAAGTACCTATACAAAATTATTATTTATTTTGATAATAATAATAAATGTGGTTGGGCAAAAAAATTTCTTTCTTTCTTTCTTTCTCTTATCTTTATGCCTTCTCAGGCGTCGGATTGGAGTTCTTCCTGAACCCATGATTTCCATTCTTTTCTGTCCCTGGCTAGTGCCTTCATCTCTCCCAATGTCTTTCCTTTGTTTTTTCCAATTTCTTCAATCTGGTCTATCCATTTCCTCCTGGGTCTTCCTCTTTGTCTTTTTCTTGATATTCCCATTTCCATTACATTTCTGGCTATTCTATCTTGCTTCATTCTTACTAGGTGGCCAAACCAGTTCAATTGCTTCTTTTTAATATTTGATATTATCGGGTCTTGATTAGTTATGCTTCTGATTTCTTCGTTCTTTACTTTGTCCCATTTAGTTTTTTCCTACAATTCTCCTTAAATATTTCATTTCCATTGCATTTATTTTTGTTTCATGCTTTTTCTGCAGTACCCAGTTCTCACTGGCATAAGTTATAGTTGGTAGGCTTAGTAGTGTTCGATTTAAGGAATAATATAATCTTGTTGATTTATTTGCTCTGTTATTAAGTTCTGCGTCTATTTTTCCATCTTCTGTTAAAATACTTCCTAGGTAGTTATAGGTTGTTACTCTTTCTAATGTTTTGTGATTACATTTCAATTCCTCGTAATTATTCTCCTGTTTTTCATTTACTATCATTACTTTGGTTTTCTCTGTATTTATTGTCATTTTCATCTTTTCTATTTCTATTGCCAGTAAGTTAATTAGTTTCTGCATTTTATTTCTCGATTTTGATATGAGTACGATATCGTCTGCGTATAGTATAGGTTACTTAGTCTGACCGGTAGGTACCATGTTCCTGTAGGTACCCTATTATCGTGTCCAGATTTCCTCCTTGTCTTTTTATTTCCTTCACTATTTTGTCCATAATAATAACAAACAACAGTGGGCTTAAGCTATCACCTTGTTTTATACCTTTTTTCATTGAAAACTCTTCCGATCTTCGACCTCCTACCTGCACTCTTAATTTGACAGTCTCGTATGTGCTTTTAATGATCTTAATTAGAGCTTTCGGTACTTCTAAGTCTCCCTATACCTCCCAAATTTTTTCTCTTTCTACTGTATCAAAAGCTGCCTTCAAGTCTATAAACGCTAAATACATTTCCTCCCGCTTTGTGAAATCGTAGTAGGCTGATATTATAGTTCAGATATCCGTTGATTAACTTAAAAGATGTGACCCATCATCATGTATGACTCTGCAAAAATTCAAATCTCTAATCTTTCAAACATCGAAAATATGGGGGTGTCTTCATCTTAAATGCAACACACTGTATATTCCAATTTATTTTGTTCAACTCTTTCTAGCTACCTGTAGAAATTGTTTATTAGCATTCTAGAAATCTATATCTTTTTTTTTAATTTCCAATGTTATGTTTTTGTTGGTGATTATATCTTGGTAAACAAATTTCAAAGAAAACAAAAGAAAACAGGTTGAAAGATGAACAAGCGGCAATTGCCCGACAACCTAAGGAAAAAAAAACTCATCCACAAATAGCGAATACAACAACAAAAGAATATCAAGAAACAAGCGAAAAATACTATACGTATTTCAATTGTTCACACTTGCTTCAAATTCAAAGCACTTGAATCTATTTTCAGTCTAAGGAAAACTACTCGAGTAGGTACGATGCGAGTTTGTTTAGTTTGGCGTT
The DNA here is from genome assembly GCA_910591685.1 of Galerucella tenella. Taxonomy (NCBI): domain Eukaryota; kingdom Metazoa; phylum Arthropoda; class Insecta; order Coleoptera; family Chrysomelidae; genus Galerucella; species Galerucella tenella. The sequence goes on from CAJUYH010000616.1 coordinate 11,101, forward strand.
TGTCGTATGTTGACAGGAACGGACTATAGGTATAATTACACAACAAACTTTTCTTTAAATATAAATATCTACCCGCTTAAGCCGCTCACACACCAACAGACGCAATTAAATTTCGTTCTTAATGATATAGCACCAACGTACCAATTGGACTTGACTCTCCCAAGGCCTGGGACTTATAAACAGCATTTTTGTAAAATTTTGAAAATGTTACAAGAACAAGACATGGTATTATAGTCGAAGGCCCTCCGTTGAGACGGGGACCATATAGCTATAGATCCTCTTAGCCACTAGCTAAATGCGGCTGTTGTATTTTTCAGATCCAAGATGATCCCATTTTAATTTCATCGGTAGGTACTTAATGTTGGGCTACGAAGATACACTAAGAAAACAATCCAATAGGAAATGTATAGTGACTGATTTTTAACTAGTATGTAATTATTAAATAGATAGATAGATAGTAAGAGGAAAAAAGACGAGTCAGAATGTAAGAATCAAAGAACAAAAAATGTCTTAAGAGGCACAGATTATGGAGCACGTCGCTGGCCGCATTTGATGTTATGTTCTTTCGACGATTCCTGATGTGGTAACTGGACAAGGAGGTTTTTAGTGGGTATGCCAGCTTGCTGGAGACTCTCACACTACCCTGACGCTATGGGCTACCAAGGGAAGGGTGTATTTTCCTCCTTCCCAAAAAAAAGTATGTAATTATTCATTGTTATCTTTAAATAAAAATATATTTGTAATAAAAAAAGGATCGCGTATTAGATATAGGTATTTATAAATAATAATTGCAAGTCCAACCATGTTTTTATATCTTTTCTTTACCTCTTCCTCGACATCGTCATCCTCTTGTCGTTTCTGTCGTAAAGAGCACCTTCGGGACTCTAACATTGTGCATTCCGTTTGACATCAGTACTTGTGCAATTAAAAATATCCTCATTAGTTTAGAAATGCTATTGTGTCGAATATAGGCGCAATTGCACGAAATAACGGAGAGAAAATGCTACTATACGTATAAGGATCATACGGAGGTACTCACAAAAATTGGAAAATCATAATTTTTTTTGGGTCATCTAAAAACTAAAAAAGTGTCTCTTCTGGTCTTGTCTTTTCGGGGTTTTTAGGGGCAAGGTCCAGAATATAAAGAAGAAATTTGTAAATATTTTTGGAAATTATTATTTAGAAACTAAAAAAATGTCTCTTAACTCGTTTTTTCAGGGTTTTTAGAGACAAGGCCCAGAATATAAAGAGGTAATTTGTAAATATTTTTGGAAATTATTATTTCTTTCTTTATGCCTTCTCAGGCGTCGGATTGGAGTTCTTCCTGAACCCATGTTTTCCATTCTTTTCTGTCCCTGGCTAATGCCTTCATCTCTCCCAATGACTATGTTCTTTCCAATTTCTTCAATCTGGTCTATCCATTTCCTCCTGGGTCTTCCTCTTTGTCTTTTTCTTGATATTCCCATTTCCATTACATTTCTCGCTATTTTATCTTGCTTCATTCGTACTAGGTGGCCAAACCAGTTCAATTGTTTCCTTTTAATATTTGATATTATTGGGTACCTATTATTATTATTTAAAAACTTAAAAAATGTCTCTTAACTCGTTTTTTCAGGGTTTTTAGAGACAAGACCAGGATATAAAAAGGAAATTTGTAAATATTTTTGTAAATCAACAATTTTGCAAAGTCCCAACCTATTTTTCATTCACTTGAATTCATTTGTCAACATTTATTGTGTGTGAGTTTTATAAATTTAGAATTTTTGTCGTGTCCTACGTAGATATTTTCTAAAGCATTGTTCGACTTGGAAATGCAAGTGAACTGTTTCGGTCGCGTATTTCGAGATAATTGATATTATTACGAATTAGCACGTCCTCATTAAAGCCTTTTTAGAATCTCAAATGTGTGGAAAATTGCGAATGTGGATTGGTTGCTTCGTCTAGTGGTTTTTTTTATTCATCTTTTGTTCGAAGAATTGTGATATTGCGATATTTCTGCCGCTTGCAGTACTTAAATTACATTTATTCTTTTCTTTATAAAATTTTTTTTCGAATGATTGTTTTGTACCTAAATGAATTTTATCAGTGTAGATTCAATAAGTTTTGATTATTAAAATCCTGACCTGAGCCAAAACAACAATTATTGTGCCAAATCATGCAAACGTGCTCTGAACCTATCGTCTCACGGGAAGTGAATCGAACTTCACTCGGGTCGAGAGGATCAGATTGAAATCATTGAGAAAACGGAACGGAAAAGGCACAGAAAGGGTATAAACTCGTATAACATAGAAGAGCCGCATCATTCGTTCCCGTTTTTGGCCTGGATGTCATCTGTAATTTCGCTTTTTATATTATATATATATGTAAGAGAGACCACCGCCGTGACTGGAAACTATCGATTTTATACATCATGTCTGTACTGCGCTTTTCTAGTTTTATTAATCTGCTTCTACAAATTACATCGAACTCTCACTACTCAGAATGAACAGTTGTCGACATGCACAGCATCGGATTTAGCAGGAGATACCTCCAAAAAGAATATTGAGAATATGTATGTAGAGGAAAGTCACCAAATATGGAATGCCATTTTGTTTTTGGGATATAAAAAAAACTTCATATAAATTAAATCAGTTTGATGTTTTTACTAATCAGTCATACATTTAATATGTAGTAATTAACAGCCTTTAATCAAAAATATATTAGTTATCAAATTAAAATCTAACACAAAAAACATGAGACTAACTGATAAAGACGAAGGAAATCTCAGAGTTCTAGAAAGGAAAATCATGAGGAGGATAATAGGCCCAAAACACATTCCGAATGAAGGGTACAGAAGGCTATATAACTACGAAATAGATTAATACATGAATGGTGAAGATATAGTCAGACATATAAAGGCACAACGACTAAGATGGTATGGGCATCTTCGAAAGAAGGAATAAGGACGATCCAATAAGGAAAATCGCTGACTGGAAGCCTGCAAACCAGAGACCCAGGGGACGTCCCAAACTCAGATGGGAAGTGATTGATGACCTAAAGAAAATGGGAATCCGTGACTGGGGTAGGAAAACAGAGGATAGGAAGGAATGGAAGATGATTACGGAGATGGCAAACTCACACCGCATGATGTAGTGAGCAGAAGATAATACACGGACTGATCCACCGTACAAAAAGGATCAAAAGAGCTCAAAATGAGCGGCCTATACTCCGATAACAGGAGTGCCGGCCTATATATACCTATATAATATATTGTGATAGGTAAATGGAAGAAGTTACATAATTACTTGCAAAAGTCACAGATCCAAGTATCAAACTCTGGACCAGCACAATCATAATGTGCCCAGAGCCCACACATCAAGCATTTAATTTAATATTCCATAATTAGACACCGACGACTGTCCATATTTCGATTTTTATACTAGTTCAAACTCTTCTAAATATTTTTTAAAGTCACAATATTTTAATGACAAAAGATCACAAAATGGTGAAATAAACATAATACCGATATACTAAATAGTATAACACTTACGTAAACAAACATAACAGCTGGTAATACTCGTTTTTTAATTACCTTTAAAATTTTCTGGACGACAACAAAACAAAACACGCCTGCCACACGTGAAGCATTCGCGCAACTGACTCGATGGTATGGGTGCGATAGTTGTAAACCGAATGAAACAGAAGATGGTCGAGTGTTGCGTTTCATACTTAGTCTTAGAGAAATGAAGGCATTCCATATTTGGTGACTTTCCTCTTTGTATGTATTTTGGGGTGACATTCACCGAGACCTTAAAGATCCATTGTGTCCCATAGTAGTTCCTTAGGTAAATGTTTCTCTTCTATCCAGTAATATCCCAGGTGCTGTGCTCTAGGATTCTGAAGTGCTGTGCAGTTGGAAAGTATGTGGATGGGGGTTTCTTCATCCATGCCACAAAATCTGCATTCTTCTTACTCCACTATTTTGAGCTTTTTCAGGTGTCCATTCAGGCGACAATGTCCCGTTAGGATCCCTGTTAAAACTCTTAGCGCAGTTTTACTTTGACTTACGCATTCATTTGATCTCAACAGGCTGTAGACACCCAGAAGAATCTTTGATTGTACAAGCCCTACTAGATCTTTCCAATGGTCAGATCTTCTCTTTTTCTCGGCTTTACTTATTTCTTACAATATTACATTGAGGCTGATTCCGCAAAAGGTTTCAGGCACCCAGAAAGGTATTTCAGCCCCCCTCATTGCTAGTTCATCTGCTATTTTATTTCCTTCTATTCCAGTGTGACCTGGAATCCATAGTAAGGTGACTATATTGTTTGTCTAGACATTCCCACACCATTTTGGTACGGATTACACTAGAGCTCAGTGCTTTAATGGCTGCTTGACTATCCGACATTGAAATTAGGTAGGTAAATATATTTTTCATAGTATTTCAATCGTCATGTCTATTCCGTTGCCGATGTGCTGGTTATACGATGGAAGGAGATCTATTTCAAATGAAAATCGTGCTCAAGAATAATTACTTGCACTACATGTCGATATACCGGCGTGGAGTGTCAGCAAATATAAAGATTAGGGATTTGTAATTATAGAATTAAAATTTTTCATACCGTCTGTACAGTTACAGAATTATAATGTATAAAAGGATGATAGAATGGGGCTAAACATTGATAGATCCTTTTATAAAAGTGTATAGTATTAATTTTATTTATTTATTTAATATAAATGGGGATGTCCCATCTAATTTTATTCCACTGGAACAATTCCTACCAGTTTAAAACAGTCTGGCATCGGTAATTTGGTGATTTTTTTTTGAGGAATCATGGGACTATTCACATTTTATCATTAAACACCTTTGCTGACATTTTAAATACGAAGATGTGTTCATTATACCGCTAACGTATAGTTATAATGTTACGGCAAGTGACGGGATATACCGTCTTATAATGAGGTCTCTTATTTCAACGTTACCATTAAACTTCGTCAATTTCATAAAAAAAATCCTTGTTAATATTATCTCAACTATAACTCGAATTATCTGCGAAAGTTTAATTGATAGTTGAATTATGAATTATCAGGACATCTGCAAAGGTGGTAGCTCAACAGTAAAACATATAAAGATCTAATAATAAATAAAATTGAGAAATATGTTCCTGTGGGATATAAACCATATATATTTGCTGACGTGGATATATTTAGAAAAATGAAGCAGATTTACTGAAAAAGCCCCTGTCGCTTCTTTGTCTATATAGATTTTAACAAATCGTAGACGATGAAAAAGAAAAAACAGACAATGCAATTTATTATTTAGAGTAAAAAGTTAATTTATATAATCGATATAGAGCCGAAAAAAAAAATGTTGGAGGAGAAGAGTGCCACTCCTCTTCTCTCCAAACCATCCCAATCACCTCCAACCTATCAATCGTGTCTCAAAGCCCGCCCCGATACCCTTTTTCCTCGTAATATTGAAAACCGATCGAACCAATACGGACTCTATATACATACCTTATGTACCAAATCATCTATATATACATAGTCCCGAAAGCGCGGGCGAAGCGTCGCAGTAAAGCCAGCAGATTCGATATCGAACACCAGCCTCGGATGTTATATATATATAGTTATATACGAGTATCGTAAAAAAGTCCATCGGATCGGTGGACCGATGGCTCCCTCCTCCTCCTACCGACCTCTGACCTCTCGACCTCACTTCTTGCGCATTCTAGTATAGATGTTCGATTTTTGTAGACGCCGACGCCGTGGAACATCCCGACGTGGCCTCGGCGACGACGGAGACGGGAGACGCCCTGAGAAGGCTCTCCAAACGATCCTGTCGATGCTGTCACATTTTGATCGACATCGATGACTCTCCAATCGTCCAGATCCTTCGGAAAATACTTAAATCCAAATACGATTCAAATCTCGAAGTATGCATAGATAGACGATATTTTTTTATATATAAATAACTACACTAAGAAAAATTAACGTATGAATATGGAAGGAAATATAACAAAAACCTTTTTTCCACTATCCAACATACTTATAAAGAAAGCATTTTTGGAAATATTAGAAAAAACACCATATGATGTAGTTCTATACACAGACGCCTCAAAAACTTCTTTTGGTGTTGGCTGCTCCGTCACAACCAACCACGAACTAATAGGTTCCTATCGGTTGCCCTCAACATGTAGCGTTCACACTGGTGAGTTGTATAGCATCTTCCAAGCTTTCAAGCAAATCTCTGCTCCTGTCAAGCGCGTCGCCATTTGTACCGATTCACTTTCCTCAATTAATTCACTCAATACCATCTTTACTGACCATCCAATAGTTCAAAACATCCATGACATCTATCAAACTCTCTCAGTTCGTGATGTAACAGTCTGTCCTATCTGGCTCCCATCTCACATTGGAATTACTGGCAATGGAAACACTGACCACCATGCTAAAGAAGCCTCTTCTTCCATCACCACAACAACGTTCCAGCTCCCAGATGACATAAAACTATTATTCAAAAAGTCCTTCAAGGAGTCCTGGCAAAATTTTTGGCCCAACAGCAAAACAGCCCTTTACGATATACAACCATCAATCGGCTGTCTCTCCCTCGATTTCCTAACCAGGAGAGAAGCTGCTGTCATTAGACGATTGCGGATCAACCATACCAGATACACACATGGTTACTTGATGTCTTCTGAAAACCTTCCCGTCTGCCGTCACTGCAATAGTACTTTAACCGTTAAACATATTCTCACAGACTGCCAAGAATCCCAAAGACATTGAAATTCCTCAAATCAACTAACCTCTATGTCTCCCGATCTAACGGCTGTATATATTTGTATTGATTCCGATCAATTTTATTTTAATAATAACAAAATTTCAAAAGTTAAAAATAACTAATTTTAAACATTTTTCAAAAAAAGAAATGTGAGACATTGACTCAGAAGTAAAAACACATTTTCAACTAAAACCGATATATTCTTGTCCGTTATTTACGAGCACTTCTACCTTTAATCTTTTTGATTTTTTTTTATTGAATTCCTTCGACACTCACGACAGATTTTTACGAATCATCAACAACAACTTAAAAGTCGAAAGATAAATGGACAATGATAAATATAGCATTTGGATATATTTAGTTTTTCCAGAGATGTATTTTGTAAAAAAAATTTCCACGTTTTTAAAAATTGAGTTTTACTAATTAATATCAGATTCGTAACTCGACAAAACCTTTCTACAAAGTCTTCTAACTCATCACATCACCTTCGATTAAACATCGATTACCAAATTTCTAATGACAGTTGCTAGAATTTTCCAGTGAGGTACACCTTAGTCCGCATCTGGTTTCTTTAGTTTCTCTTTTGAATTCTTATTGGATATGTGTGTATTTTTAGCGGTTCCGTAGTATTTGTTTTGGCTATTTCAATTTCATCGGAATGCGTCAGGTCGTAATTTTCGGGTGCGCCGTTCAGTACAGTTTACGAACTGACAAACTCGGACAAATCTGAATTTTATTTGACGTATATGTGTCATTTGCTTGATAATAAACCCTATTTATGTTCTAATGTTGAATAAATAATCGATGAAAGAATTAAAGATCTTATACAGATATATCAATTATTATACAAGTTAAAATATCATAATAGCTACTTGAATTTTGAAAAAATTAAAGGGTTAATTCGGTAAAAAAATCATGTAATTCCCACAAGAGTTTTTCAGGAAGAGGAAGGGACCTTGGTCTTGGATTTACCATTCAATTTCTTAAAAAAAGTTACTATATCACATGATTTATAATATAGAGCATTTGAGTAGTATGAATAAAGTAAAAAGTTCCTTTAAATGTTATTAATAAATATCTTTTCTAAATTCCACAAACCCACCTAGCTTTATATTGTACCCCTTTGATATCTACATAATTCATTTAGTTTTAAATTTCAGCAACCAACAAACCACAATGCTATACGTAAAATGCCGGAGATCACTCGAGGTACAGGTAAGCTTTTTAATTTCCGAACTCAGTAAATCCAATATTCGTTAAATATGCCAAGAAGCTATTAAATTCTACTTAGATGTCTTTTCTATTCATTAAATTGTTCAAATTATTAAATTACTCTATATGTAAATGAAAATGTTAATAAAATAAACAAGCATATCTGTATCAATGACAATATCTACTTCAATTTATATCTTGGTTCCTTTTTTTCAGTAGATCAATCTAGATATCTCTGTATCTGTATCTGTAGAGCAGGAAGAGTGTAGACTCACAGCACTTAAGCCACATGTGACCCATAGTACATTCTCCCGAGGAGTTGTCCTCCTAGGTCATCGTCCATCCTCTGGACAGGTCACTAGGAGACATCTCCTTTATATCAGCAGGTGTCAAGACTCACCAAACACACACTCTCTTATTGACGATAACTCCAGACACTCGCATAAGTGTCTGACAGTTTCATCTTCCTGTTCACACATCCTGCATAGAGGTGTGTCCACTAGCCCCATAGTATGGAGGTGTTTCCTTAGTTGACAGTGACCAGTCAGAAATCCTACTGTTAAACGAAGGTTTTTCCTGGTCATCGCCAAATATTTCTTCGGCGCCAGCTTCCCAGGGTCGCCCAGGGTGATCCTGGCAAGACTGCATCCTTTGATTCCATCCCATATCTTAGGGGATTGAGCATGGGTGTAACGTTTGGCTAGTTCCGCAATTCTCGAAGTCGTTAGGCCGTAGGTGTCACTGGGTCCTAGAATTTTTAGTCCAGCGGCTTCCCTGGCTAAAGAATCGGCAATGCGATTACCTTTACTCCTGTCGTGCCCTTTATCCCTCTTCAGGATAATATTGTTATCTGTCGAGGCGTTAGCTAAATCCTGGTGGCACTCTAGTACTAGTCCCGATATAACACGTAGTCTGTTCAAGGCTAATAAGGGCTTGTCTCTTACAGTGCAGATTGTTTTTGCCAGAAATTCCTTTTCTGGTTAGTTCTTTTGTGGCAATTGAGATATATATCTAGATATATGGGTCAACGTGTCTTAACTGAATTTTTCCAGCATCTTTTAAAAATTTTTTACCGATATAACTGATCTATAAACGTTGAACACATTATACAAAACCGAATTCTGTTCTATTTTAGTTCGTGTTGACGATACAAGCGTTTCATTGTCGATAATGTGGTGACATTCTTCCTGGGTTTTTAATAATATCCAAAGAATTTCTATGACGTAAACGTAGGTAGTTTCGGGATTGTTTTCAGTAATAATTTACAGATTTCTTCTTATTTTTTGTTCGATTTGAATTATATAGTGGAAAAAATAAATGTCTGCATTAATATCGTGACATTTGATAGTTAATTTAGATTTATAGATTCGAATTTATGTTGTAAACTGCTCGAATATTTATGTCGTTTTTGACAAATAATTAAATGTTTTTAGAAATAGATTGTGTAAAAATTTAAATATTACATGACAAATCAAGTTTTGGTTGAGAACAATATATTATAATATGATAAAGTAGGTAACAATCCTGGTCAAGGTCTTGCATATTAAATATCTTTTAAAACTGTATTGATTTTCTTGAAGAAAAAGTTATTGTATTCCTTTTATATTTTCGAAATAAAAATGCAACCTACGTAAAATGCATTTTAAATAAGAAATAAGCACTACAGAGAAATGTTTTCGCATGGCACACTGTCTCTTTTTCTCGGCTTTACTTACTTCTTCCAATAATACATTGGGGCTGATTCCGCAAAAGGGTTCAGGCCCCCAGAAAGGTATTTCAGTCCCCCTCTTTGCTAGTTCATCTGCTATTTCATTTCCTCATATTCCAGAGTGTCCTGGAATCCATAGTAAGGTGACTATATTGTTCTCGCCTAGTTTGTCTAGGCATTCCCACACCATTTTCGATCTGATTACACAAGAGCTCAATGCTTTATGGCTGCTTGATTATACGACATTATGATAATCCTTTGTCTTCTGTATCCTTTATCAGTATTGAACTGGGCGCACTTTCTTATGGCGTGGATTTCCGCTTGAAAGATACTTGGGGTTTTTCCCAACCTTTCAGAGTGTTTGGTTCCAGACCCAAACACTCCAAACAATGTGTTTGTTTCTCAAGCAAACTTTTTCTTCGGTACAACGCAAATTATACATCTTTTCAATGAAATTTAAAAGAAAGCTGCTGCTTAGAAACCATGAAAAGCCATCTCATAAAATCCTATGATATTTTTAGACTTTTCAATACGTTAATTTTAATATTATTAAAGCATAAAACTTGGATACAAACTACAACACCCCTAACCAGTTTGAACTTATGGTATAAATGGGGGTTGCTGTTTAATTATTATGTACAGGTGGTAGAAACAAAAGTTCCACTCTCTCCCTTAATTGCTTTATTAAAATTCCTAGGCAAACTTTCTTTTTGTTTGAGTTTCACAAGATATTTAAAATTTCACGAGCGTCTTTAATGCCACATTTATTATAAACAATGTAATAGTATATATTTGTTATATTTAAAGGTTATTTCGAAAACTCAACAGCTACTAAATTACCATTAGTTATCCGAGCATTAGAAAGACACGCAATATTTCTTTTTGCGCCATCACCTCTCATGTCTCTACTTCCACACGCCAAGCACTTCTCTCACCCCCGAAAAATGTTCAAACCCTGAAATATGAATTATGCGCCTACTTAAGGTGATGGCTTTTCTTAAAAATCGTCGCCCCGCTTAAATAAATTATGTGTATTTTTATTTTCCGTGTATATGTGCAAATTTATCTATCTGTGCACACTCGAAAAATGCCGGCATCGTACACCACCAAGCAAGGATTTATTGTTCTGCGGAAATAACGAGGATTTTTTTTTGTAGTTGTTGTCGTGCCGATGCAACACAGGATGATGTTTAAACATTGTTACCTAAATACGCAAACTTATTACAGTTGTTGGATCCGGAAATTTATTTAGCAAGTTGTTTATGTGTGTGTGAGAATGTGTGTGCTAAGAACGTATTAGATATGATCGTAACTCTACTACTTTTACAGTTTCAACTTGGAAGCAATTATGCAAAACGTAGCAATAATGTTTTGCTTATATCCCATTAATGGTGAGCTTAATGAAACGAGATATTAGACCGACAAAATCCAAAGCGGTAATTCAAAACGAAATTTCAAAAATAGACCATTCAAAAAATATATGTAAATGAGCCTATTGACAAAGTTACCTTCCTCTTAATTATTATTTCAACCAATACGACTCTGTTATTTGACGGATCTTTCTACCATTTCGAAAATAACATGAATATTCACATTTAGTATTTTAGTAGCCGCCAATATTAATTCCAACAAACTGTTACATTAAACTGCAATTAGAGGTGACATATATTATTATGTTTATATGTTTCGAATATATCAGTCTAATTTTGTTTAAACTGCAGTCGTAAACAACTTACACCACTAAATTAATCTTTTATTGAAGAGCTTTCGAAATTAATGATATAATAATAATAATACATTTATTATCCACATTAGGTATTTAACAGAAACACAATATAGTGTAGGATGAACATTACAAAACAGCGACAATTTTTCGAATGTTTCCAACTGATGTGGATAAATGGCTAGATTGGTTCAGGTTCAGACGAGTAGTCCTTTCCTGTTCTTCCAGCAATGCCAGTAAAAATATAAAATACTCAATAAAATATAAAACTAACACTGATTGAACATTAACAAAAAAATGATAAAATTTTAAACAAGGAGTAATTAAAATAATATATAAATATATATAGAACAATATTAGGATATAACAAGAGGAAAGAGAGGATGATGTAAGCAAGAAGGGATTAAGGAAGGGGTATTTATTTCTGCAAATCAAAGAGATAGTTTTTGTATTTTTGTTCAAATGTCAAAGCCGAGCAACGAAGATATGATGGATTTAGAGCATGTATTTTATTGATGTGGCTATGCCATATGAAAGCGAACGTTTGAAAATAGACTAGAATAGAAATAATGTCTATTCTAAATACTTAAAAGAATATTTTGTATGGAAATATGTTTCAATAAAAATGGGATTATTGTCTAGTGGATATTTCATGACAATAGACACATTGTATGTATGAGGGATAAGATAGTTGAGGTAGAATATATCAAATATTTAGTTTTGTTATAAGGAATTCGATTTCTCAGTGTAGTATGGAATTTATAGCAGATTTGCATGGAAATACGTAATTTTGTAACGTAACATGTCAGCAAATATCCCGGAAAACAGGCAGACGCATTAATTAGTGCGTTTTCAATTGAATTTGGTGGCCAATTTATAAGTGTCATTACATTCTCTTCGCCGCACTTGCAGTTTATTTATAAATTTCCTGAATTCCTAACAATATACGACTATTTTACAAATACCGATTTAGGTGGTTTAGCGTATACGTGGAAAGTTATATTAGACATACAGTATGTATTTTGGGGTGAAATTCACTGAGACCTTTTAGGATGTCTGCAGGCTTCAACTTAGGTAAATGTTCCTCTTCTATCCGGTAATCTCCCAGCTGCAGTGCTCAAGGATTCTGAAGTGCTGTGCAGTTGGAAAGTATGTGGATGGAGGTCTCTTCTTCCATGCCACAAAATCTGCATTCTTTCTCCACTATGTTGAGCTTTTTCAGGTGCCAATTCAGGCGACAATGTTCCGTTAGGATCCCTGTTAAAACTCTTAGCGCAGTTTTACTTTGACTTATGCATCCATTTGATCTCAACAGGTTGTAGTCACCCAGAAGAGTCTTTGATTGTATAAGCCCTACTAGATCTTCCCAATGGTCAGATCTTCTTTACCTATTTCTTCCAATATTACATTGGGGCTGATTCCGCAAAAGGGTTCAGTCCCCCAGAAAGGTATTTCAGTCCCACTTTTTACTTCTTCTGCTTTTTCTTTTCCTTCTATTCCAGTGTACCCTGGAATCCATAGTAAGGTGACCATATTGTTCTCGCCTAGTTTGTCTAGGCATTCCCACACCATTTTGGAACTGATACACAAAACTCAGTGCTTTAATGGCTGCTTGACTATCCGACATAATGATAATCATTTGTCTTCTGTATCCTCTATCAATATTGAACTGGGCGCACTTTCTTATGGCGTGGATTTCCGCTTGAAAGATACTTGAGGTTTTCCCCAACTACTACTACTACTAAATGTGCAGACGAGCCTTGTCCTGGACAACTCAAGCCAAGGTTCCGACACTGAGGCCACTGGCGGGCCCATTGTGCCAATCCTGCTACCTAGTCATCCATGAAGCTGAGCCCTTCAATAAAGGCCACAACCTTTTTCAGTGGATGCCTGCTTGTGTCTCCAGGAGCCTTGACAATGACTCCGAAGATTCGCCTGCGTAATACAGCCCAGTGTGGACACTCTAAGTCTTAGAGTCTAAGAGAACATGAACTGACGTTTCATCAGTCATGCCGCAACCCCTACATCGGGAACTTTCCTCTACTCCTAGATTGTAGAGGTGCTTCCCCAAGGTTTTCCCCAATCTTTCAGAGTGTTTGGTTCCTGGCCCGAACACTCCTATCCCAGTTCCTTCTATTGCTTTTGAGCCGTCTGTGTATCATTGAATGTTAATCAAAACTAATCAAAAAGTACAGTATAATACAATAATGATATGATATGTGTGTATAGCGTTTTCAGTTTTGAAAGATTCATAATGAAATTACCATCATAAAATGAAAATAACTGGAACTTTTACTTAAAATGTCCGTTAAGTTGATGAAAGAAGCTTGTATCTTTAATGTTCTGTGTCAGTGTCAACCACCCGAAAGTATCAAGTAACTTTTCCAAATGAAAAACGTTTTATCTAAATTGAAACATTTTAATAAAAATATGAGTGACAAGTCTTGAGCTTTTTGAATAAAATTAACAATAAATAATCAACGAAAGTTAATTTAGATCAGTCAAGATTGGTAAGTATTTGGGAAAAGGGATAGTGATGCTCGAGTTCCAGGGGTTAGGTATATACATATACATTCCCTCTAGATAATTTGGCATTAGTACGAACGATCCCGGCGCATCAAAACTAAACATAAATGGCGACAATACTAAACACTGAACAGGAACAAAAACTAATGTGCGTGGAACATTTACGAAATTTAATTTTCCAGTCCAGCAACTTTTATAGCAAAAATGTTGTTCGCTGGTCACTGTCTGAATAAATGACGATATAAGGCCCTTTTTACTGCTTTTGATCAACACTATTAACGGTGTATATGACCTGCAATTAACGGGAAACTCATTTCGACTAACGAATTACATATTTGGTAGAGTTACAGTTTTTGATTATTAACAACTATCACATAAATTCTATCGCTGAAGAAAGTAAACTCACCGTATATTTAGTCCAAATTTAGCATACTTTTCATATAATATTTAGATGTATAATTATTATGATCAACACATTAATATTAAAATAAATACCATGTATGAGGAAAACATTAATAAAAAGTAATCAGTCTTCATAAGTTCTTCTTATAAGGTACCGTCATTAACATCGGAAGATTATAAGTAGGTACTAATCAAAAATAAATTTTGATGAATCGAATTCTTCGACATGCCTCTTGCAGGTGTTTTCGAAACGACGTACAGATGCCCTTAAAGGTGATTAAGGCAATTTGCGGTTTTTATTGGTAAATCGTTTTTGCCTTTCGAAAGAATTTTGATTGTTCGGTATGACATCTTCATCGTGGTCATTTATATTAAATTATATCGTCTCTATAGTACCTTGCTTCTTTCTTTTACCACTATTAATTTTATAAGTTAGAGTTTGTTGTACTTATAGTCCAAGATCCCAGAGCGATAACACATCTTATTTTCAAATAGATGAAATGGTTCTCAGTAGCATCTTGTGTGCTTTGAATACCTGTGTGTTTGTGGAGCTATCCTAAGGGAACTTGGGCAAGTATCAGGTGAGAAAGGTAACTAAAAATAAGGGTTACTTTGCAGAAGTCAAGTTGAAGTGGCAAACTTATTTAATCACAGGTATCCCGAATTGACTAATATTTCACAAAGTACTGTGTCTAAAATTCATGCACAATTCAGAGAACTTGGACATGTCAAACCATTGAAAAGAAAACCACACTTCGTTGAAGATGATGTGAAAGTGGATATTTTGTTAAGTGTCGAAGAGAATCCCACTTCAAGTACACGTCAAATTGCCCGTGAAAATAATGTTAGTCATACAACTGTTCTAAGATGTCTTCTTAAAGAAAAACTTCATCCCTACAAATTAACTTTTGTGCAGGAGTTAACAGAAGACGATCCAGATCGTAGAATGGATTTCTGCGAAAGATTCATGAATAAGATGAACAGAAATGAGATAGCTCTTGGTACCATTCTTTTTTATAACGAATCAACATTCACATTGAATGGAGAGAACTGTAGATATTGGTCAGCAGAGAATCCTAATTGGATGCGTGAGACACATACTCAGTACACTCAAAAGGTGAACGTTTAGGCCGGTATCATAGGCGACCATATTATTGGTCCTATATTTATAGATGGAAATTTGACAGCTGAAAAATATTTAAATATGCTTAGAAATGAAGTTATTCCTGCGTTGGCAAACCTATATCCCAACGCAATAGATCCTAGCTTACCGAATGAAAATGTTTGGTTCCAGCAAGACGGAGCAGCACCCCATCATGCTTTAATGGTAAGAACTTATTTAGATGAAATCTTTCCCAATAAAAGGATTGGACGAAGAGGTACTATTGAGTGGCCAGACCTTACGCCGTTAGATTTTTTTCTGTGTGGTTATCTCAAGAACAAAGTATATGCAACACAACCAACTAGCATTGTAGACCTCAAAGACAGGATAACTACAGAAATACGGAATATTTCACCTCAAACTTTAAACAAAGTTAGGGAGGAGACTGTGCTATTGCCAACAAATAGGTGGAGAAAAAAATTTCACCCTGTATAATTCATAATTGACCATACATTATTTAGTTTGTTTATTCAAAACACACGAGATGCTACGAAATTCTTCCATTCTTGACTATTTTATGCCAATTCCGCTGCTTCCTTTCAGTTCTTGTCCCTTTTATGTAGTATTTCTCTTATTGCTTTGCTCATGACTTTCTTGGTCTGCCTCTGTACTTGTTTTAATCCACTTTTACTCTCCTTTTTTTCATTCATCCGTTCCAATTCACGAACAAAGATCTATCTTTCTCTTCAATAAAGTTCAGTGTATATTTGCAAATAAAATTTTGTTTAACAAAGAAATATCTTCAAGCCTGAAACTATCTTTCAACATAATACGGTTCTGTTTAGGGTATCGGTAAAGGATCCATTGTCCTATAGATTTATAAGGTAATTAGCAAGGTAACTTATAGGCAATCAACTCTACGCTCAGTAGATATATCGAAGGTGAAACTCACTACAAAGACCTTCTTAACCTAACCATTTAAAGAGATAAAGTGATTGATGAAGATTAAAGTTAATTAGAATCGAAATGGGGTAAAGGGTTATTGATTTAACTACGAAATAGTAAAAACGTCGTTCTTTATAAAATATAGCCGCGACAAGCTTAAGCAGCGTCAAGAATCAATTCATCTTTGACAAAGTATGGCCCTTATCATTTTCAGATTGACGTAGTTCATCCATCCACCGTTTCCAATTTTCCATTTTCCGTTCGAGTGTTTGTCATTACAAGTGTTTTCCCAGTCGAAAACAAATCAACCGTCGAGGAAAAAGAGGTAGATAGAAAAATCAGTGACATAGTCGTAGGGGGATTATTTTCCTTTTAAATCCAAAATACAGAATTAATTAAACTGTTTAACTATTTCAATCACTCCCATCACACATTCCAAGAATCTAATCTATATATTCGAGTGTCTGGCAGATTTCCTTTTAGTGACTTTGGCTTTAATCGTATGTCCATCAAGTTTAATTCCTCCATTTTCAAACTGACAGCTGTAAGAGTTAGCGTTATTAGCAAGGTTCATTTAAACTAGAACAATCACTGTTTCAACAGACGCCTTTGTTCATGCCATTATAGTTTTTGTTGTT
>CAJUYH010000616.1:28126-61579 GCA_910591685.1 Galerucella tenella
AAAGTAATGTTACTGACAAAAATTGTGATGATAGACCATCTTTCCTAAAAAAAATGGTAGTCAAATTCCAGTAAAAAGTAGTTTTATTTATGTGATTATGATTTTTGTTTTGTTTTTTACGG
Organism: Galerucella tenella; assembly: GCA_910591685.1. NCBI lineage: Eukaryota > Metazoa > Arthropoda > Insecta > Coleoptera > Chrysomelidae > Galerucella > Galerucella tenella. The sequence continues at coordinate 28,249 of CAJUYH010000616.1, forward strand.
TATCACCAATTTGGGCAGGAGGAAACTTTTTTTTGAGGTTCGCAACATTTTTGTTGCTCGAAGTAGAAGATTCTCTTTTGCAGCTCTCTTTAAAGAAATTAGCTCGTGTTGTTCAGTTAGTGCTTGAGATGAAGATGTGCTAAGTGGCGGATCAGTCAGAGCTTGAGATGAAGACGTGTCAGGTTGCGGATCAGCTCCAATGGTATTTTCATTATCCATGTCTGTTTCAACATAAGCTTCTAGCTGTTCTTCGGTCTCAATGTTTGAAATTTGCCCGCGAGGGAGTGATGACGATGTTATACCCCTTTTTGGTTTAACACCAAACAGGGCTTCATAAGGACTCTCTCTGGCGTATTCCTTCGTGATAAGTTGTGTTTTTAGTGAATTGGACAAACGGGAAACCTTCTGACCACTTGTTTGAATCATTGTCCTAATTGGCTCTTTCAACTGAGCCTTGTGTTTGACTGTGACGTGCAGTGTCCGAGATTCACCGGACCACATTTGTGTTTGTCGACATATACCGGTGAAAGTCCGAATGTATAATAGAATTAAGAAATGTTCGGACTTTCACCAAGGCATTTGACATTTGTCGACATTCACCGGCGAATGTTGACATCCACTACTTTCGGTCTTTCCCGGTAACATATATACGTACACAGCAGATATGACTATTGACTCGATGTAGTTGGGTTGGCTAATGCGTTACGTATTTCGAGAGAAATTATAAATATGTTTCTGATTTAAAGTTGTCGTATATACCGTGTTTTATTGCCAAACAGTTAATTTTGGTAGAGTTGGTGGATTGATATAGAGCGCAGTAAAGCGATTATAAATTTTATATAATTAAGCGTAAATCAGTTGTGAATGATCGTAGGTGGAATATTGTCTTTTGCGGACTGGATGATTCACATTTAGTGGAAAATATTATATGTCAGGATATTAAACTGACTTCGGAAAAAAGGTACGTGTCTGTCTATAGCTTTTTCTTGTAACGGCCAATTATCATTAATCATGGCGAAAGTAAAGTAAGAAAAAGGACTAAAAACACGAGTAATAAGTATGGATTATAGGAGAGAAAAGTGAACATAAGGTCCCGTCTGTAATTCCTCGCCAACGTTAAAACGTAGGATTCTTTGTCTCTCTCTTTTTCTCTTTAACAAAGCGTAAAATCGGTAAAAGCCGAAGAGGAAAAACAGATCGTATCGCGGCGTATTTAAAAAACCAAAAGCGAAATGGAACATAAGGCAATTTCCTATAAAATGTGTATAAGAGATTCGCTACACTGGAAAAAAAGGAACTATTCACAATTTTATGTCGAGATATTAATAAAAAGAAAATTTTATTGAAATCGGTACATAAAAACATAAAAACAAAAAGCTTTATACAAAAACTTGAGGGTGTTTGTGTGCTTCAAGAACTCAAAGAAAAAGATTATCTTCAGGAGACTCCTAAGTTCCTCTCCACCACGACCTTGTGTATATTTTCTTGTCTAAACCCGTCCTTATAATGGAGAATCCAAATCATCCATATATTGTGAGTCGAGGATTTTCCTCCTTCAACGTCGAAAGCCTCACCCTTTACAGAAGCACAGTATGTGTACTGAGGTAACCTTGTCCTGCTCTTGCAAGTTCGTCAGCTTTTTCATTGCCAGCGATTTCTTTGTGACCTGGGACCCACTCCAGTGTTACACTGTTCCGAGTCGCCAGTCTTCTAAGTTCTTCGCCGTATTCCCATACCAGCCAAGATGCAGCTTGACTGTCACTGTCACATTAATTTTCTTGTTCAATGCAATTTTCACGTTTCCTTTACGTATATTTCAACCAAAATTGGAATAAATCTTTCTAGAATCTAGAATTAGGTATTTTAATTTTTTTTTGGTGTATAACAATTTCCTATAAAATATAAAGGATATATATGGCTGCAACTTTTCTCCTATCTGCTCATTTTTTAAATACATTTCTTAATTACTGGAGGGAACGTTTTTACTGGCAATGCGGCCGTTACTTAAAGAAAAATAATGTTTTCTTGTGGAATATTTATAGGTTTGTGATTTTATCGTGTGTTTCTGAACGCAGACAAACAAAAACAGCGGTAATGGATTTTTGTTAGGGGGTGGAAACATCGGGATCAAATGGCGAAATGAAAAGGTTTTTAATGGGCTCGTTTTCTAAAAAGTTAAATCCTGATATTTGCGCGGTGGTTTCACTGAAATTCTCATTTTTTCAGGATAAAATTGAAAATTCTACTTGTTTTTTTTCTTCTAATAAAATATTCGTGTATGAAATATTCTCTAAGCCGCAGGTTTTGTCAACTTTATCATAATTTACCAAGCAGTAGCTCGAAAACAAATATGAATAGAATCTGATATAAAATTATTACAGCCATCAACAAGAGTTATATTACAGACATATTTGGTGAAAACACGTCCGTTTAGTATCTTGATAAATTCTCAACTTAAATAATTTTCATATACAATGTTTAGATAATATTTGAAGATGAAGACATTTTGAAGAAATAATTTACGACACAGTTTCTGTAATAATAATGAATAAAATCGAACATAAACTTCGCTTAAAGACAAGAAACATAAAGTGCTGAGTGTAGTAGATACATAAATTGATATACATATATATCTCCCAACTTCAGACGATACTCTCGTTACGCTTCAAATGCATCCATAACCGATGAAACTTTTAGAAAATAAGATATATTGTCACCTGCTCAGTGCTCGCATCATACCGGGTACATAGACATATGTACACACGGATGCGATTAAATATAGAAATCTTTGATTAGAAGCGAGATGATTGGAGGGGACATAGATCGGGTTATATATCGCGACAGATGATACAGTGTTTGGCAGGTGTGCCGCTGTAATATGTTGTGCTCCGAATAGATTTTCGAGTAAATTGCCTGTAAGTCACAATGAAAACGTTACACTGACGGTGCTGATGCTGTGTATTAAAATCTCTATTCATAATTCGGGTTATAAATAGATAGATAGCTGATGGTCTGTCGCATCTTATTCAATATTATTTCCTAACTATTGAATGTATTAAATGTTGTTAAAATAGTTATTATACAAGGAAATTTTTCCTAAAAACAAGATATTATAGTCGACTGAAAAACGGGGAAAAAGTCGCTTTCTTCTCGATTTTTTTTTTTAGGTACAACCACATGTGGTCTTCACAAAATGATAGAGTAGGTCCCTGGCCATCTGAAATCGGAATTACAACATTTTTTAATAGGGCCAACACTTTTGAGTACAAAATTTGTCAAAAATCTGTCAAAATTATGTTTCTTTACCTTTTCACACATACCTCGCGATAGAGTTTGTTCAGCCATCCTTTGCCATTACGTCATAATCGGTGACGTATTCTGTTGTTTCACGTTTGTCTTATATTAGTTGAATGTTATTTTACACTTAACCTCAAAGTTATAATCAATGACATATGTTAAGAATTTTTTACAAAATGTGACAACTGAGCTGTCAAAAGTGACAAATAAAATTTACGTCGACATTTGTTAAGAAATACGTTAATGACGTCACAATTCCGTTTCATCCATTTCATGAATGAGAGATTAAGATGGACAATGTATGACGTAACGGCAAAGGATGGCTGAACAAACTCTATCTCCGGAACTAAACAGGATATTTTCAACCTTTTTTTTTTAATCGGCAGAAAAAACATAAGCGAAGATTACTGCGTTAGTTTCATTAGTATATAAAACCTAGTTTTTTTGTAAAATTAGAGAAAACTGTAATCTTTACTTTTTTTGCAGCACTATTTTCAGTGAACGAGAAACTTTTTTATTTTCCAAAATTTCACTAAAAAATGTTGTAATTCCGATTTCAGATGACCAGCGACTTACTCTATCATTTTCTGAAGACCGCATGTGGTTGTACCTCCAAAAAAAAATTGAAATCTTTTTGCCCCCTTTTCAGTCCACTATTATAGCTAACTAAACTGATTCCGCAGGTAGTTTAACATTGTATACTCCTAGCTCTGCTTAAGGCCAGTTATAAGAATGGAGGATTTGAAATAAAATAATATAAAGGAGTGGAAAACAAGTCAAAGATAGAAAATAGGTCCTAAATGGACTGCGTAATAGCGGCTGGTGTTTCAAGGCATTAAATCTGCTTTTCTGCCGTGTGAAACATATAATTTTTTCTTCAAATTTGTTCCAATTCCACGCAAAATCGACTTTTTCATATTTAAATTGCGTTTCATTATCAATATCCAAATAACTAAATTATTTTATAAAAGGTAACTGGGCCCTGCGTTACTATGTTTGCCGCTGATGACGTTTGTTGAATATGTTTGTTTACTGTTTACTTTGTCATTGTCAATTTTGAAAAGTTGTCATGTTAGAAATGGATTTACTGCAAAGTGAGGATGAATTGATGCAATTAACACCACCTGGGATAAGAGACCAGGCGCGAGATGTGGAATTTAATCTTTTACCGGAAAAATCAAGAACTGTATATGAACTCACATACAGCAGATTCATGGAATATAGACAGAAGAAAAATATAGGATCTTTCTCTGAAAATGTGCTGATTGTCTATTTTTCCGATCTTTCAAAGAAAATGAAGCCTTCAACGTTATGGTCTACCTATTCGATGTTGAAAGCTACCCTGAACATAAAAAATAACATTGATTTGGCAAAATACCTGAAGTTACGGGTTTTTTTGAAACGCCAGTCAGACGGTTTCCATGCAAAAAAGAGTATACCGGGCACTGCTTTCGCAGAACTTCGGCCACGTTGCTGGTGCATTCTGGTGGGGACATAACAATGTTGAAGCAACATGGAGGATAGAAGTCTTCCGCTGTCGCGGAGGGCTATATTGAGGGCTCGCTAGCCAATAAGTCGAACATCGGCAATAAAATTTTTTCTGGCGTTTCCGCATCATTTTGAGTTTTCTTAATGTCATTGTCAATTTTAATAACCAGTTTGATTTAAATTATTACTTGGAAGGTTGCCTAGCAATGAACTTTTTCTGCCTAGGCATTAAAAGTACAACTTCTAAGCCTGCCAAGTGTCATTAAAAGGCCGTTTTTAATGTAATTTGGAGAAAAATGACATTGTAAACAAATTACTTTGAACGGAGCCGCGTTTTTCGAAAATAAATCAAGTAGGTCAATAATTTTTGTGGAATAAATGCGTTGATATATTTTGTCGAATCTTTAAATAAACCACAATGGGGAGATAAAAGTTGTTTGGTAACTGTATGTAGAGTATTATAAGTGTAGCGATGTTGGGTAGAGGTGTTAATTATGCTAAATCGTTTGAGAATAATTTTGGCAGCAGTCTGTACGGCTTCAATAACAATCTATTAGTCAAATCGAATTTAATTGCGAGAATTCGGGTTAATATTGCTATGAAAATAAAATTTAATCACCAAATTTTACACGCATAATGTTGAAATATAATAGCGAATTAGTATAATCTCCTCGACATCTAAAGACTATTTTCCGGTACATTTGATAACACTTCTCAATAATTTCTGGAAATACTCGCAACTGCTCCAGAAACTTATATATCAATCGGAATAATCGCACATTTTTTCTCGTTTATTTACCGTAAATTTTCCAACTCAATATCAAAAAAAAAAAGTTAGGAAATTTCCGAGAAAAGATTAGCCAGTCACAAATCGGGAAACACGAACAAGTCAATTTCCGGTTTTAGAGAGAAATAAAAAAGAGTGGGAGTTACAGACAGAGACGTACGGAGTTATTAAATGAATTCGCGTAAAACTTTATCGAGTCTTCTTTTTCTGGTAGATTCGTAATACTGCAAAATTGTTTGTTCACCATTGAATGGAATATTATCTACATAGCTGCAAAAGAGATATTTGGTAGAAAAAGCTGGGGAAAAAGACTATGAATGTATACAGATAGCAGACAAGCACTGACAGCCCTGGAGAAACCACGTATCATATCAGTATCAGTACCAGAATGTACCCAAGTAACACATTTCATTTACCAAGCAAATAATGCTAGATCGAAGCATATAATTCAGAAAAAATTATAAAGTTTAGCATATTCTAAGCATTATTTTATAGAATAATTTCAGCCTTCCTTAAAAGTCGTCTTATCCTGTTTAAGACTAAATATTGCAACCAAAGTTGCCAAAAAATAGAGATAATGACTTTAAAAAATGCCAAAAAAATGAATAGCCAAATTGGAATTTAGTGTGGTCATAAAATGCCTTTAAGTGCTTCAATTAGTGCCATTTATAAGCAATACTATAAAGTTTTGTATTGGAATTAATTTGTATTTAAAATGGAAATCAATTTCAAAAAAAGGCGCTACCAATATACAAAGTAGGGTCGTATGGACAGGGCTACAATCTTTGGCAATGTTTTTAGATAAACCTAACACTTAGTATGTAAAAATGTTTTGTTTAGAGAAAACTATAATAGAACTCCGCCCACTGTCGATGCACCAATCCGAATCCGACCCTGATCGGAGAGCAAATCAGAACACCAAAAAACGAACGAAAAAAAAAATCGTTGGCAATTTTTAAACGAATCTAATTTCAGTCGACGGATACCGGAAAAACTCCAATTATATTCCGTTTCAAATTTGTCGCTGGTGGCCTTCTCGATTATTTATGTGTTTAGATTGAGATTTAAGTAATGTATGATAATGGAATATTGCGACTGGAAATGAAACGACTTGGAAATATCTCATCGTGTGCTGGTACAAAATTTTTGATTAAATTGCTTTAAAATTTATGGCCTAGATTCCTCTGATTGCGTCCAACCTAAAAATCTCTTTGGCGAATCGACGAGAGACTCTCTTCTAGAAGAAAACGGAATTTCGGGGATTAGTTTATTAAATTAGATTCTCCTATCTCCTATATATATATATATACACTCCTTCTTTCCAAAAGGGGGAGTTTATTTCAATTTTGTTGTACCTATAAATAAAAATAGATGTCGTATCGTATATTAGATAACAATGAAAGAGAGAGAGATAGGTATTAAGAAATATTTGCGCGTTTAAAATAGATGATTTAATACGTTTCGGCAATCAACATACCGAACCGTCCTAAGCATGACAACATACTATTTAATTGACATATAGCATATTGCATTTGCGGCAGGTAAAATATGAAACGAAAATAAATAAAAACAATAGAATATAATAATAATATAGAGAGAGTTGAGCCAAGTTGGCAATAGGTATAGGTAGTAGGTACTCAATAGAAAATTTTGTATAAATTATTCTTGACAAGCAACTGTTTTCGAAACAATGTAGATTATGTACAACCTAACATCAAATTAACTAGTGACGATAATTAATCACACAACTAAATCTAATTCAGTCTCCCATTCGTTGTTATAGCGTTAATTATTCAGTAGTCCTTTCGTCGTTTACCAGACATTAAAGAGATGAACAGTTTCAATATCAAACGCGGAAGCTGGGTGTGTTTGTTCGCTTAATTTTTTCCAACTTGGACATCTCTCGAAAATTAGGGATTATTTCCTTCACCGTTGGCGTTGAAATGAACGCGATGGAATGCAAAACGTTCTTGATCAGACCCGTCCTCCTCCGCGCGCCTTCTCCTACGTTTTTGAACGAGTCAACTGCTAAGATATTCTCCCCAGTTTACATTTAAGGGAAACTTTGACGTTTGGTATGTACGTCTATCAAAGCCAACATAAACTTTTTCACTTTTTTTGTTTATTTTAACATACAGTGTGAACCATTTTGTTTGGAAGTACCCCTGTAGAATCCGTATATCTCAACAAATTTTGATTTAACTTCGTTTTGTTAAATTCAGTATTATAAACAGTATTTTTGCACAAATTTTCATAGTTTAATTACTATATTCAAGGCCCTCTAGGTTAATTTTTCTTTGTCAAAAAAGACAAAAGTACAATAGGCATATTTTCTTCTCAAATATATACCACTGGATTCAGAATCATCACAAATGTAAACTACCGTACGCTACGCTCAGCCTCCAATTTTGCTGCAGACCGGTATTACCCTTAACGTCCGAAATGCTTAAACCAATTTTTGCGCGATCGTATTGAAATATTCGAATTTCGAATAAAATAATTTAAATTTTTTCGAAATGAACGAAATGTCCAAAGTGACAAAAGTGACCTCGATCAGTTTGAAATTTTGGTAGTTTACTTCTGTGATGATTCTGAATCCAGTTGTATAATGATATTTGAGGAAAAAAATTGCTTAATGTACTTTTGTTTTGAAAATATTAATTAAACTATGAAAATTTGTGCCAAAATACTGTTTTTGATACTGAATCTAACAAAAAAAATTGAATCGGTTGAAAAATGCGAATTTTACGGGGGTGCTTCCAAACAAAAAGGGTCACACTGTACCTCAAACCAATAGTTTACCTACAGCTATTCAGCACACTAAATCTTAAACTTGATTGTCCAAAGAAAAAGGAAAAATTTCATTCACAACTGATTTTTCATGTCTCTATTGTTTTGTTCTTTCTGTGTGTATATACGTATTACGAATATCGGTTGCTAAGAAGGGGGAAATTGTGTAAGGATACCCCAGGTGTCTTTTACTGTCAAACTCGCAAACATATATACCTGTGATGTATATACATTATGCTAATTTCGGTTCGGAAAGTTCGAGATCACTTTTTCAAGATTTGCATACAAGATGTCGTTTGAAGCACGTTATAATGGATAATTTAATAATTTTGATTTATTACCTGACAGATGTGGCTTTTAATATTCTCAAATAGTCTTTGTAAGTATCTAAAACTTGAACAATTTTGTACCAAGTTGAAAGATTAATATACAATACGTTTTTGAACTTTTATTTAGTTAATTATTATATCGTGAATCGCTCTGTATGGTTAAGTAACAAGGCGAAAAAATGAGGTTAAAAACCAATTGGAATATAAAGTAACTACAGCCCTTATCTCCTACAAATATCGAAGTGCTAATGTCCGACAGTTGTTCTTATGCCGAGGCTTTTTCGAACAATTTTTACCATTTTTAGATCAAAAGTAAAGATAATCTAACGGTCATCTACCCGACCAATATGCTTTACTATATTTTTAGTAGCTTTTAGGGGTTATTGTGAAATTAATTACTGACATTGAATATGCATAGTCCCATGACAATTTTTTTTTCGATGGCTGAGGGTAATATAGGGATAATTCATTGCTTTCACACAAGCAACACTAAGAATTGCCCTTTTTTTCGGGGGTTGTAAGTATTTCTAATTTACTCTAATAACTATGTAATTGAGTTGATTTATATTTTCGGTTACTTTAATTAGCTGTGAATGCTTCTTAAAATTAATTAATGGTCCCGATTAAAAGGACAACTCCTCGGGAGGATATACAGATACAGATAGATAAAACAGGCCTATAGCTCCCTTCCTAATTTTTGGGTGTAGCAACTAAAATATACTTTAATTTCGTCTGTTTGATCGAGTAATAACCTGTATCAAATAATGTCTTTTCATTAAGTAATAAAATGTAAGAATGTCCTTAATGGGAATACATTAAAACATTGCTTTATTAGAGAGAATTGTTCATTTCATTTTCGACTGGTTCATAAATTCAAAGTAATTTTAATTTAATTAAGGATTCATCGATTTTAGATAAATTTGGAGGAGTAGGAACGCGGATGTTCAATGTTCAAATATCGCACCAGATATATAAAATCAACTCTTGCCTTCGAAATGGCTGCTTTCCAAGCATCCAAACGGATGTTTCCCCTGTTTCTACAAATCATGTAATTTTTTCGATGCAACCCTTTCTTCCACCCTCTAGATTCGACTCTCAGTTTTAATTGTTTTAAAGCACATTGCCAATTTCTGTTACATTCCACATTGTCGTAACTGATATAAAATTTCATTTAAAATGAAACTTTTTATTCATTTTGATTCTATAAATATATTATGACTTGTCAACAAAAATTATATCGATAATTCCCATGAAACATTCACGTAGGTATATTAATTTATTAATTTCATTTGTTTTCATTGACCACATATTTTCTCCGTTTTTTTTTTCGATCGAAAGATAAAAACTCGAACACTACCTAGTGTGTCTATAAATAATTTGTCGTTAGCTCATTCGTTTTCATAAAAATTATCGATATAACAAGAGGATGTCATAAATTATGTAGATTGTGTCAAGGTGTGGAAGATAATTGATTCTATTTTAAACATATATATAGATAGATATACATTGTTTTTATTATTACAGTAGTTAAATATTTATTGAATACGTAGAAGTGTTTCACTAATCCGTTCAGTGTACTTTATGTTTCTTTTCAATACAAGAAAACATAAATGTGTGGGATGCAGCAATGATGGACATGGGAATGAAAATAAACAAAAACAAGACAAAAATTATGGTCATTGGAGACGACAAAGAGGGAATAAATGTAAGAATAGATACAGACAAAATAGAGCAAGTAGAACATTTTCAGTAAGTACCTTGGAACAATAGTAGACGAAAACGGAACACGGGAAGCAGATATTAATAATAGAATAGTTAAAACTAACAAACTATGAATACAAAATTTATCAACAAAAAAGAAATATCTGAAGAAACGAAATTAAAAGTATTCAAAACCATATATCGACCAATACTTACATATGGATGTGAAACATGGGTGTTAACAGGACAACAAAAAAGTAAAATACGGGCGACAGAGATGAAATATTTAAGATGAGTAAGAAGTGTAACAAAAGAGGATAGAATGAAAAACATAGATATCAGAAAAGACCTGGGTATACAATCATTCTTAGAATTTGTAGAAGAAAGACAACCACAATGGTGGGGACATTTACAACGTATGAATGAACGAAGACCAGTAAAGAGAATATGGAAAGCAAAAATTGACAAAAAAAAAAACCAAGAAAAACTTGGGATAAGGTAATAGCTGGATTACTGGATAAAAGAGGAAGAATCACAATCTAAAATGATGAACAAATATGGAAAAAAATTGTGAAAATCGTATCTACAATATTTTGTATACGAAGGGAACAAACATTTTTTATTGGCTTTAAAAACTTTTTATGGGCATTTTCGTAAGGATTTGGATTAGAGGGAAGAGAGAAGGAATCATTAAAAAAACCACCTCCTCACTTCTTAGAAATCAGACTACCTGGGACATGCCACAAGACGGTATGATGAAAAAGAATAACTTCAAAGAAATTCGTTACGGACAATCAACAACAAGAAGGAATGGGATCCAAATACCATTACCAGACTTGGAAAGAATGCCATACAATAGTACACAGACGGCTCAACAGCAATAGAAGGAACTGGGATAGGAACCAAACACTCTGAAAGCTTGGGAGTATCTTACAAGCGGAAATCCACGCCATAAGAAAGTGCTTCCAGTTCAATATTGATAAAGGATACAGAAGACAAAGGATTATCATAATGTCGGATAGTCAAGCAGCCATTAAGGCACTGAGCTCTTGTGTAATCAGTTCCAAAATGGTGTGGGAATGCCTAGACAAACTCAATGAACTAGGCGAGAACAATATAGTCACCTTACTATGGATTCCAGGGCACACTGGAATAGAAGGAAATGAAATAGCAGATGAACTAGCAAAGAGGCGGACTGAAATACCTTTCTGGGGGCCTGAGCCCTTCGCGGAATCAGAAATAAGTAAAGCCGAGAAAAAGAGAAGATCTGACCATTGGAAAGATCTAGTAGGGCTTATACAATCAAAGACTCTTCTGGGTGACTACAACCTGTTGTTTTTTTCTGGAGTCTAGGGAGATAATACTAAATTGGCAACAGCGTGAAAAAAATTCTAATTCCTGAAGCCGTTCAGTCAAAACCGCCTCTCGATATCTTAATCGGTTTCCAAGTTATGGGATCATAAAATGTGTCGGAATTCGAATGATCACCCTGTATAAAATTGTCAGAGAACACTTAGTGCCAATTTTGAAAATTTCAAAGTGGGTTTGCGTAAATAGACGAAAATACACTTGCATAGTCAAAAAAATCGTAGGGGTCTTTATAATGGGAATTTTAAGCTCAAATTTTAGATGCACAATTTAAAATAATGAAGGAATATGGAGAAAAATCGTACATACGAGAATTAGAAAAAAAAAATTCCTTTATAGGCATTATATAGTTACTTAATATTAGTATTTACAAATTGAGATAGATATTCCCAATCTCCTGTTTATTTTGGAGATAAATATATTATAATATATAAGAATAAAAATTGTAATTTGAATTTAAATTTAGATTCATCTTACAAAAAAAAATCATAATATCAAGATTAGGTAAATAATTCAATGTGAAGAAATTCTGTTAGTCGTATATAGTCAGTCCTATGTCAATAATGCCCGTTATATTAATTAACAAAATGTATATACACTCGAAGAAGTTGAACGTTTATTAAAAATTTATTTATGAATTGTACTCGATGTTGACTGAACGTATTGTTCAATTTCTCAAAATGTACATTGTTACACAATGACCATCGGCCAATTTCGACTCGTAGATGAAGGTTAGGTTAGTTCGGGAGGGTCTATTATTTATTTACGTATAACTCACTGTGTGTTGTACCTACCTATACCCCGCCAGTTTATTCGCATTTGTTTTACTTTGCTTCATATTATTGTTTGAAATTGTAAAGTTTGTTATACAATTTTTTTCTAGATCCATTGAAAATTTGTAGCTTTTAATTGAAATTTTAACCACAGCATCTATATACGTATTCGGTTCACTTCCTGCTCAAGTTTATTTTCTTCTTTTTCAAGTTGTCACTTCTTCAAATATCACTGCATATGCAAATGTATTGTGCATCTTACCCGTTAAAAAATTCAACAATACATTTTCTACCTGTGTAATGTGTGTGTGCAATACCCCTATATCGGGTTCCCTATCATTTTTAAGGAGCAATCGAAAACGGCCGTAAAATCCTTTATACGAGGTCAATTCAAAACCAAAATCCTCTTTTTATAGCCCGAAGGACATTACCTATTCATGCTAAGGTTTAATATATCATCGGTACCATTGATAGTTATATCCTTCTAATCCCACTTCTGAATATTTTGCATATCGCAGTGTGGGACCCAGAGCCAAAAATTGTTAGTAGTGCATATTTTTTATTTTAATTTGTTTACTCTAGATATTTAAATGTATGTAAAGGTAGATGAGGATAAAGGGTTTTTTTTTACACAAAGAGGTATTGATTTTTGATTTATTAATAGGTACGTTTAGAATATCTAATCCTTGTGGGATTTTTTTTTTCGTGAAGGGATATTTTCTATATCTGTTTGTTTTTAAAACTTTCAAGGCACTTTCTGGCAAGCTAAATTATTAATAAATGGGCTCATTTACATTTTTTTTACCATTAGGAAAAGCAAATCATTTTCAGGCTCTGTGCAAAAAATTAGACGTCAGCGAGTCTCCTAAGTCGCCTAAAAAAATTATAAACATTAAACAGCGAATTTCAGGCGTTATCAAAAAACAAGTCCACTTCTGGAAGATTTAATGAGTCTGTTTTTTTTTTAAATTAGGTCCACACATTTTATTTTATTAACACAAAATTTTTTTAAGTAATTCAAAATAAATAAAATCTACGTGAGGCACGTTACAGTCAGAAGCGTAATATTAGTGCACATTAACTTTCATATGCGGTGACGTCACAGTCATAGTCTTCGCCCCGCTACGGTATGCTTGTTTAATTGGTTGTATTAGGAAAACGACATATTCTATTGACATGAAATTTTCAGAATCATATTTTTATCCTTAATACTTTGTTTTACGACAGTTAAAAATGATTTAAACATTTTAGTAAACGAGCCCATTAATATTCAGAACCTTGGAAATACTGAAGGATGTAAATGAGTGAATTCTAGTTTTTCAACTTATAATTTTGTTAGACCCGCAGACAACGTAATTGTAGCAATAAATTTTCTAGGACAAATTCAACAAATTGGCAGTGACACTTACTTACTTACAAAACGCTTTAAATTATGAAAAGTGTATAATGAAAATAACAGAATTTGGCAATAGGACCTTATAATTTTCATAACGATTCAATTCTACCCCAAGTTTATTTTTTTTTTGACGCTACTACCCCTCATTTACGAAAGCAATTACCAATTCCACTAGGAATCATTTTTCTGTTCGGCTTACGCCGGAAAGCTTACTTTTGCCATTATAAGAAATTCTTTAAAACGAGCACATTATTTTTTATTAAAACAAAAACAAGCGATAAATTTAATATTTGATATTTTTAATATAACGACGAATTTTTTAAATTAAAACGGGAGATGTATAATTACATTAAGAGAAATTCGTTATTAAAGAGTAATTAACAATGTTTTGATGCATCTAAAAATACGAAACGTCGCCTTAATAACGTTGGTGGAGGTGCGTGTGTATGTTATTGTCTTCGATAATAGCAACTCGGATACGATTGCCAAGAATTTCGCCTGATATCTACTGGCGGCGGCGGCGGTATATATACGTAGAATATAGTAAGTAATCGGTATGGTGCATGAGGAGAGGACACAAATAAAGTGGGTGTTCGAACAAACATTTTACCGCTTGTTCATAGACAGAGAGACACGCAGAGTTTCGATACACAACAACAGTGGCGGGGAATTCAATTATTGTTTATTCAAGTGAGAGCTATCTAGTTGTAGCGGTTGGTTTTTTATCCATTTAAAGCAAATTTTAGTGTCTTTTCCCAAAAGCTGGAATTTCTAAAACATTAATTCAACAATCTATCGAAAAAATAACATTATTTTGGGCTGAATCAAATTATCGGAAGTAATTGCACAAGTGCATCAAAATTACCGATAATTTTGCATGTAGTCTAGGAGGAATCAGCGCATGAGTACCGAAAACTATTCCACCTCAATTTTTTTATGGGATCCTCTTCAAATTGCCCTACTGATGATATAAATGCATGTTGCCATAGGGCAACTCGGTGCCATATTGTTTAAACCGAGATTGTTTAAACAATTGCAAGGAATTGTTATTTTTCAACCGGACAAATTTTTTTTATATTCTTTATTGGAATGCCAATAAAAAAGGTCCTATGACTTTTCTCGATAAAGTTGATATTTCCAAAGTAATGAATTTTTTAAGGTTCGCAAAATTTCAAATTTGGGTACTTTCGACCCATGAAAAATACAGGGTGTTTTCAAATGATACCTACAACGTTTGCATGTAGATACCTATCGAAAAATTGGACAAAATGATGTGAGGATTGAGGGGTCCAGCCTATTTACTTTTCGAATTACAGGGTGTTGAAGTTTTGAAAAATTGAATGTTTTAATTTGATAACTTTAAAATGGATGAATAAATTTATTTGACATTTGGCAGGTTGTTTTTAAATGTAAAAGGGCATATTTTGATGGAAAAATATTTTTCATTTTTTAATCCAGTGGTGTACATTTGGAAGAATATGTTACCTTTCCCCTCCCATTTTTTACGACACTGACATTTGAAGCAATCTTTATTCAATTTTGTATTCCTCAATGGTTTTCACGTGAAAAACGAATAACCTTTACGTATCAAAAAATGTGTAGTTTTCGAGATATTTAATGATTTCATGAGGTATACAAGATCACTTCTTAATAATTAATGTAAAAAATTTTTTTTTCCAATAACTACCAAGTACTTATGGTTGGAATATGTAACAGGAACTAATTTAAGAAACAGCAATACATCTAAAACATTCGGAGAAGATTATTGAAAATACTTGTCCAAATATATATTAACAAAAGAATTAAGCAGTCATCAAATTACAAGAGATGTCCAAAACTTTGTCCATTCACATTTATACACAGTTTGCAACGTTTTCTCATTGAAAATCGTATACCTTGGAAAGACTGGCGATTGCCGGAAGTAATTGCTGTAGCTGCTTGGATTCTTTCTAATTTTTTTTAAATAAAATCACTAGTTGGTACAAATATTTTCAACAATCTTCTCAAAATGTTCAAGATGCAGTGCTGTTTCATAAATTAGTTCCTGTTACATAGTCCAACCATTCGGTACTCATGCGCCGATTCCTCCTAGACTAATGACAGCGTGTTGTCCAAAAACTGCATGGGTTCATTTTCACAGAAAGAGCCTGACACCGAAGATGGAAGGGAGAGTTACCGCTGTAATCAATCGATTTATTACACATGAAAGAAATATCCCTTTCATTGGTAATGTACGACGTATTGTACCGCGTACACACATCAATCTTTTCTTTTTTTTGGTTTTTCTTAATAATTCAATAAGTATTTTTTGTGTTCATCTGTTGTTTTCGACATAAGCTATATCTCGCCGTAATGTACGTTATATGTCACTGTTTTCAGAGTCTTGAAATTTTAATGCCTTCAGTCCTTTTGACCGATTTACGACTAAAACTGGATGCATTTCCTTGATTTCTCAAATCACACACCAACACACACCCATAGGTATTTTCTTTACTTCCTTTTCAATATTCTTGTCTCGACACACATATTCCTTTTTAGAATTCAGAAAATATAATAATAAAATTAAATCTTTTTCCAGTTTCTAATTCTTGTTTCACTCAGTATTCGTACGTGTGGTCCATGCACTTCAAGTAATGAATCACTTATCCTATATACGAGAAGGCGAAATCGAATGTACGGCCGTCCCTAGGCGTCGAGACGCATCGAAAGTGGATATTTATAAAACGATCGGCATGTCTGGTGCAAGACCTTGAGGTCAAGCCTCGTAAAATCCAAGCATTAATCAGCTAGAATGGACCGATAATAGAAGCGTTAATTGGTATGGGACATTTGGTTTATAGACGTCCATTAAGTCGGTCCATATTTTGTATCCATTTTTTTTATTTTCAAATTAATGTTGGGTCATTTAAATTGCACATTTTTATATACAAGGACACATTACCAAAGAAATTAATCCTCATTACTTCATTTCCGACACAAAAGAGAGAAGCCCTCACTTTTATAAAAAAAATTGCCCCCAAAAGAATTCAGGGTAGTGAATATCATCAATATACGTCAGGTCAGTGTGATTGGTTGCATGCGATGTTTCAGTGAAATTGCTATCATCGAGGGTGCACTCGGGAATCTTATTTCATTTTATTCTTATATAAAGGTGTGTTTTTTTATCAATATTTTTCTCAGTATATGCGAATATATTTATCATTTACCTGTAGGTACATGTGAGAGTGGCCGTATTGACCCTAATATTGTTGTAGGTATAATTAAAAATTCCGAAGTATAAACACATCAAAGAAAAATATTTATGGTCGTGAGTGATTCTTAAATTTTAGAAGTAACTACAAAGCGAAGAACTTTTAATTGCATTATTTTTAATTTGTACTGCAATTAACATGACGGTGTAATGAAACTACAAGCCTTAATCCATTTTATACAGCTGAGCAATAATTTTAAACGAAGGCAAGATATTTTTCTAAAATACCAATGCATTTATGCCATCAGTTACGAAATGCCTAATTTTGTGTAACGCGTGAGATTTTTGCGGAACGAACGAAGTGAGTTTCGCAAAAACTCACAAGTTACACAAAATTTCATTTCGTAAAGTATTGCATACAAGATTTTTTCTAATTTTGAAGAAAGTAATAAAAAAATAAAATTTAATATAATTGATAAAAATTTGGAAAACATAAATTTAGTTTGTTGCTGTTACTTCATGTTAGTTGTCAGTTTGACATTTTGTAAAAAAGTCTAGACGGCAGGTTTTTAGCGAGATTGATATATTTTTAGTTTTATTTTTAAAAAATGAGTGATTCAAGTTCTGAAGAGCTACCAAGCGATATTGAAGAGGCAGCAGGTAATGCTCTATTATCAATAATTCCCAAAAAATCAAAGGCAGTTTATGATTTGGCATACGAAAAATTTGTTACGTGATGTAATGAGAAGAAAATTAAACATGTTAATGAGAAAGTTTTACTTGCATATTTTGAGGGTAAGAAAGATCTAAAAGTTTCCACATTATGGACACTTCACTCAATGTTAAGGTCTGAACTAAATCTGAAAAGGAATATTGATATTGAAAAATATACAAATTTGGTAGCATATATTAAAAGGCAAGCGGACGGGTACAGTGCTAAAAAGTCAAAAGTTTTTATTAAAGAAGATTTTGCCAAATTTTTAGTGGAAGCTGATGACTAAGAATACTTAATGGCTAAGGTTGCAATGATAATTGGAATGGCAGGAGCATGCAGAAAAGTAGAATTAACATTTCTTCCAGTTGAAAATGTTATAGACGAAGGAAGCCATTTTCGTGTTGATATCCCACCTTCAAAAACAAAAGTTACACGGCAGTTTGCAATTACCACTGGAGACATTGAAAATACGAATCTTTTTGAAATATTAAGAAAATATATTAAGTTGCGTCCCCAGGTTCTTAAACACAACAGATTTTTTGTAAAATATGCGAATGGAAAATGTACCAGAAATCCTGTGGGAATTAACACATTTAGCAGTCTGCCAAAAGTTATTGCACAATTTCTTGGTCTTTCAAATCCTGTTCTATATACTGGCCACTTCTTCAGAAGAAGCTCTGCCACTTTCCTAGCAGACAGTGGAGCTTATATTTTAAAATTAAAGAGACATGGAGGTTGGAAATCTACCTCTGTTGCGGAGGGATATGTTTAAAATTCCATGAATAATAAAAAACTTATAGCGCAAGAAATATTTGGTGAAACATCTAATGTAATGTGCGCCGCTTCCCAAATAACAACAAGTTCGAGCAATTAAAAAAAATATGTCGTCGGGAATTAATTTGAATAATTGCAATAATTGTGTTATCAATATTTATAATAATTAATTAATTTATATTTTTAACTTGTATTATAACTTATAACAATTTAATAAATAGAATAATTCTTTTTGTCACTAATTTTGAAATACATTTTTCGTCACCAATTACATAAAATTTTACTTTATGCAACTAGTTACAAAAAGTAAGACGTTTCATAATGTCAATCAGTTTTAAAAAGTGTCACT
Organism: Galerucella tenella; assembly: GCA_910591685.1. NCBI lineage: Eukaryota > Metazoa > Arthropoda > Insecta > Coleoptera > Chrysomelidae > Galerucella > Galerucella tenella. The sequence goes on from CAJUYH010000616.1 coordinate 47,206, forward strand.
TTATATGTCAAAATTAGAAAAAAAAATGCCTTGAGCTGATATATTTTTTTTCGACTGATTTATATGATGACTGAAGCTTTAACTGGCCGTTTTTTCATACTTGTTTCCATTTCTTCTAATTTTCCAAAAAAAAAAAAACACCATCCTAGTCATTTTTATCAATTTTGTGTGTGACATAATACAATTTCTATTAAGAAACACGTGGTGTAGCTAACATTATTGTCAGAAACCAATAATCACGGCAATTCAAACTAACTGAAGTTTGTTTTAGGGAAGTCGAGTGGTGAAACTTGGGTTCTTGTTTGACACAAATCGCTTATTGTTATTATAGTTATCGAAGTTGTTAAACATGACAAAATAAATGAAAAGTAATAATCAAAAGACGAGTATAGTTTCGATTTAATGAAAATAATATTACGGAGAATCTGCTTATCATACACAATTAGTCTTCAATTTAAGGGTGGTTTATTGCATGTATTCCATCATTAATTTTCCCAATATTAATATTGATCTTTTTCTTTTATAGCCCTACCCATTGTTGGGCGTTGGTGAGTTTTGTCTTTCGACATTTTCTCAAAAATAATTGATTTCAATTTCGGAATACAATGACGCGAACAGTGATATAGGCCGTTGGTTACGTTCAACTTTTGGTCTAACTTACTTGGATCCTGATGAAGTCGGTGATTGCTTTGCCTTCGAATTAAATGAAAACAGACCAGAAAAAATGGACCATGGAAAAAATAACTCATTATTCTATCGTATTGTTTGTTTATAAAAAAGTTTGAGATCGACAGGACTTCAATTTTGAAATTGATGTTCAAAGCCGGAAAGAAAGATGAAGTTGAATTCTTTAAGTGTGCTCGGGAGTTTTCAATTATCTTTGACAAAAAAAAAAACGTTTCGGCGGTATTATCTTTTTATTTTTTTTTTATTTTTATTGTTTGCATCGTCCTACCTAATCTCCAACTAGAAAATAACCAAACCAAAGGGAAATTTTCATTATAATAATGCAAACCAAGCTGAAAAATTCCTCGAAAATTTCTCCATAATTCCATCACATTCGTACATTCATTTGCTCGGCCAGATTTTCTTGTGGAATTTACTAAAGTAATTAAATAATTACATAATGTTTCTCCGGCATGAAAATATAATAACGTCTAGCTGAAATTCATTAGTGGATTTTAAAATAGGAATTAAACAAACAGAGGCACAAGAATGTGAATGTGAGTGAGAGTGTGTGTGTGTGCCTTTTTGGGTCCGTAAATTGCTTAGTACTGTGGCTCCCTCCCTTGGCCACTCATTAGATTGGACGTCACTAATTACGGACAATGCTCGAGTGCAGAAATTAACATTTCACCAACTCTGGAAGAATTACCTAGCCCGTACACGCCTCGGACAAGAAAGGCGACGCATTTTAGATTCCCAATTATTCAACTCACTGTCCTTCCTCTAATCTACATTTTAGCCTTACGTTACCTTAACGAATTATTTATTATTATTTCTAAAGAGGCACAATATAATTAATTTTATTTAAAAAAAAATGAGTACATTAGTAGTCACCAAAACATAAACAGAAGTGCGTCCAGTCGTTGGTTAGCTATAAATAAACCGCGTGCCGGTGATAAATCCACAAGTGACGGCTCCCTCGGAGTTGGAGTCACTCCGGCCGGTCACAAAACTAAATTCCAACGGGCAATAGTTCATTCGACCGCCACCGGGCCAGCATTGCACCGTACACCCGACCTATTACCGCTCTAATTGAGAATCGCATTTAGGACAATAAATTTTCGGAAGTCACCACTTCTCTATAAAGTGTTACAGTCCTATCGTTGATAGTCCTGCGTGCCTTTCGAGAGTTTTTTTGTTTTTGAAATTCCTCGATTGATAGAATGTTTTTGTAAATTTTACCGAACAGACAAATTTTTGATCGCATTTACCCACTCTATATGTTCGTATTACCAATAATATAAATAGCAACGAAATCTATCATAACCAAATGCCAAGTAAGAGTACCTAAATTTTGTTTTGTTTGTATAAGATTATTTGGAATTCACCCTTCTGCCATTCAAATAACCCTTTTTTTGTCGATATTCACCTCATAACAAAACCAAAATCCCATCTACTACCTGCTCCTTGTATATTTGGGTTAGTAGCTCTCATTTAGACAATATTACAAAGCATTTTCTATAATTTTTGACGTAATGATCCATCAAAAATTGACATGTTAAGAAAGGATACTTATATTATAGATATTAATTTTTATTTTCATTTTAGAAAATCAATACTAATTTAAATAGAACTGTAAACAAGTGATAAATCTCGTAATATAAAACCCTCTAACGTTGAAATAAATACAAAATTTTGACAGATTTGTGAAAATAAATCAAGCCTACCAACAAGAAGAAGAAAAAAACTCGTACATAATGTCTAATCTCAATCTTCTAAAGTGACAATAAATATTCTCAAAAGAATCGTATCAAAAATATAGCATTAATACTGGGGTTTCCCCTATTCCGCGGCATCGAGACAGTACGAAAGCTTTTCATAATTTTCCTCTCGAAAAGTGTGTGGAAAACGTATTATATCTAGTGTTGTAGCAGGTGAAAATTATTTTTCGCTGATATGTTTATACGAGGAAAAACTCAAAATAAATAAAATAGTTAGTTAGTAGTTAAATGACAATCATAATTCTTTCAATTCCTTCCGATTCGATTCATATAATTTAAAAGTCAATTAAAAATACCTTTATACAGATCCTTATTCGCCCTTCCGGTGAAAATTTTATTTAAAATTATGTCAGCATCGACCTTGTTCATAAGTTTAACCACCGTACACTAACTACCGACAAGTAAATTCACTTGCATCGGAACGTTTGGAAATTTTGGTACATCTTTTCTCTGGCGCCTTACACGTCTGTTATCATAATACAACAGTTACGAGGGACAGTCGTGTGGTTAAATACGTGTTTTACTGATTTACGGCACAATCCGATACAGGTTTTCAGGGCACAAAATACTACTATTTATAGGAAAATTCATTCATTAAAGCTTAAGATTCGATTGACTGAATTGATTTGTTTAACAAAGTAATGATTACAAATGTTTCAGTATACTTAGTTTGGGGTGTGTTACATTGGCATATCGGTGGTTTCCTTTGAAACCCAAAGCATTTTTCCAAGCTTCACACCTGCAATATAATATAGAAAATGAAAAATGTTTACTTGTATCCTACTAAATTACCTCTTTTCTTACCTAATTTTGTCTTTTGCGCATCTAAAAAACGGTCTCTCTTTCAGTTTACTGCGACAATCATCAACAGAACAATATACCACTCCATGCATTTTGCAATGAAATAAGTCTTTATAATATTTATACTAAATACAACTTTATAATAAAAATATGTATAAATATTTAAATGCTGACGCAAAAACAATGATCTGCTCACAATAACGAAAACAAAACAAAAATTATATTTCCGAAATTTCGATCATCAGCACATTAGCATTGCGTGCTACCCCCGTACTCAATACTTTCTCGATTTAAACTAGCCAGAACTCGCCAGACGATAGGAGGGGTAAGAAAATTTTCGGTAACTCATAAATCGACGAAGTGAATTTACTACAGTAGTTAGTGTACGGTGTACCAATTCCACGTTAATAACAAACAATGTGTTTGTATTACTGTAAATGGCGACACATTATTTATTTAGTTTCATTATGTGACCCATCAAAATTGGCTTTGTTCTATCTACAACCGACTCACTGAAACGATTTAATATTTTACGTTTAATATCAGCTATGACTTAACATCCGGTCATCCATCGAAAACAGGGGTTTATCTTTAATATCCGTTTTTCTTTTCAAACACAATACGAAAATAAAATTGATTCTACATTTAGGTATTTCTATAATTTTTCTATATGTGCGTTTTTTGCATTAGGCGAAGAAAAGCCATTGGCAGAAAGCTATACGAAAGGTACAGTCTCCACGCTGAGTTCTTCACTAACTTTTTTTCTATAGTTTAAGCTTTCTCAAGTTATGCTGTTATTTGTTAAAAAGAAAATACTGTAATGTCTGTAATACGGTTCTGGATAGTATCCAACACCGTCCCTCTTGAAGACGCACCTGTTTTAAAACTACTATTGATGACTACTGACATTTCCGGTTTGGCGGGGAATCGGTTCGTTTTTCGGTTAGAAAATACTGTTGGATATCTTTTAACTGATGGCGAGATGCTACTTCGACTCAACTGTTCGTGATGGTTCAACTGTTCGATGCATTTATTGATTATAAGTTCGGATAGGAAGCTATACACGGGTGCATTTCCGTTTTTAGTTTCTGTATTATTATTAGAAACCCTTTTCCTTTACAACTAATAATTAGTATTTTAAACTTTAAAAATGGAAATAAAAATATTGAGCTGAAACTTTTAGCAGGACATTCTTAAAAGACGAATCTACCAGAGGAAAATTCACCCGTACTTTCCTCACTTTTGGATACTCCTTTATAAACGATTATTTATACAATATGTCCCCCTAAGATTCCAACTTAGGGGGATATAAATTGTGTATTATTATTATAACCTATACTATTTTTGAATTGTATCATAAGTTGGTTATTGGTTACGCTATTGTGAAATTTGTAGATCTTTTTTCGAAAAAAAGAACCACCAGTGCAGATTTCACCTAACTCTACCCTACCCTTAACATTCCAAAAAAAAATTCACGTCTCCATAACAAATTTTATTGATTTAGGTCTGCTGTGTGGAATTTTTAAACTTATTGGTTCCAATTAGCACATGGTAAAACATGCAAGAGATTTTACTGTGGTCTAAAATAAACAATTTGGGATAGGTATCCTTATTGAATTTCCTATTAATGCCACCCACATATATATCAAAAAATTATATTAAATTTTATAAAACGATTCGGATAAGTCTGAAATATGAATGTTAATAAATACGAGATCGGTTAATTTTGGTTATCTTCTAAAATGCAGCCCGAAATAAATGATTCTGCTATGATACAACCCCGAAATGGATTATTGCTAAGTACCTAATTATTTTGGGAAACGAAAATCCAGAATTTCTAAATGGAAAAGGTATAATTATCGATACTTTAGCCTAAAAAAAGGGAAAGAAATCGTTTTATTTCAATTGATAATTTGAATTTGTAAATTGGAATTGTCTACTTTGGGGTAGCTCCAACCGAAATGCGGAAAATAGAGGATGAAGAAGGATAGTATATATATACATAGGTATATTGAAAAATGTTTAGCCTACTATAGAACCAAACAAAATTTCAAAAAGGTCTCTAGACCTTTAAAAAAAAAGTTTCTTCTTGCTCTGCAAACCAGACCTTCACAGCTTTTAGTACCTCCTCGTTGGAAGAAAATTTACGACCCTTTTTAAACTTTTTGGCAATCCCAAAATAATTGAATCAAGAACTTTTCCAGCAGATTTTTGGACACGAAATTTCTTAGGTCTCGGATAGGACGAAGGACTTTGATCACCAAGAGTATTAAGCATATCTTCGTAAATCTGCTTGCCCCTTTACCCTTTTAAATACAGGTACTTGATGATGGCTCGATACTCCAATTTTTCGATTTTCACAATTTTTTCTTTCAATTTAAATGCAAACTCTGGTTTACTCTTTTGACGTCCAACTTCACAGTGACACTTCTAATGAGTTATTGTTCGTTGCTATGGTAACGCGCACTGCGGAGTGTATATAGTTACAAATTGGTTGTGTCTAATATTCCTTATTACGTGTTATATATATAGCCACGTCAAAGGAAAACCCAATAACAGGTGTATTACTTTATCGACGCTTGTTTTTGTTAAATTCCTACACAATGTTAATCCACTATGTAATTTCCCAAGCCAATAGAATTATAATTTTCCGGGTGTGTGCGTGTGTGTATGTCTCTTTATATATCCCACAATGTAGGTAATTAATTGGAGTATGTATACCAACTTATATACGTTATATTTTAAATTCCCCATTTCGTAACTTAATTTTTAAGCGCCAACTGTTACCAACAGAGTAACCTACAGTATGAGACAAATATTAATAAATTTAAAATTCCATTAACACATGCTCGAAACATTCATAAAAATTTTAAACTTCCATCTAAAGGTCAACATAGCAGAAATAACCAGATTTTTATCTTAGCATAAAATAGCATAGAATGCACTTAATGTCTCGTTCGAAAATCCCTGTAAATACTAGCTATAGACAAGAATTAATTAATTGTAGTACGTTAATCTGCTGGAAAAGTTCTTGCTCAAGTTTTTTGGGATTGCCATGGAGAAATCATAATTGATTTTTTGGATAAGGGTAGAACAATAACCTGAGGTTACTATTAGACATTACTGACCACTCCAAAAATTTAACCAAAAATTTAAAGAGAAGAGACGCGGAAAGCTACCCAAAGGTGTTTTGTTTTAGCAGGACAAAGCCCCTGCACACAAATCTTCGTGATTTAGTGTTTGAATTACTAGAACACCCCCCTTATTCACCAGATTTGGCTTCGTTCGACTATCACCTCTTTCCTCAACTGAAAAAAAAGTTTAAAATGTCGTAAATTTTCTTCCAACGAGGAGGTAATAAAAGCTGTGGAGGTCTGGTTTGCAGAGCAAGAAGAAACATTTTCTTGAAAGGTCTAGAGACGTTGCATCAGGTTCGCTGTAATAAATGTATCCAATGAGGAGGAGAATTTGAGTAATTTGAAATTTTATTTAGTTCTATAGTAGGCTAGGTTTTTTTTATTCCAGAATTTGGCAATTTGTGGATGTAAAATGATTTAACTTTGAGAATTCATAAAGTGAAAACTTTTCGGGTTACAGTTACTCACAGTAGATTGATCTTTTGAGATAACCCTCGTAAAATTTCAGTTCGGTATTCATAGTTTTGTGATTTTTACAAGATTTTCGACGTTTCGGAAGTTGATTTTCGTAGGTCTACAGACAGAGCCGAGTAATGTGAATAAATAAATATATAAAAAAAAATACAAAGAGTGTAAGTAATTACAGAAATTCTCTATAACGATTATCTACGACCGTTATCGGCAATTTTTACGCTCGGACTGAAACAATATCAGAATAAATTAATAAATTAAGCATTAATTATACAATTTAAACAACTGACATGTACGTGGAATCAATTCAAATGTAATTAAAAAGGAAATGTCGGCAGATAGTCGAATCCCCATGCATTTTTTTTATAGTTGACTAACTTCTATGTGTACCCTAAGAGCATCAGGCTGAGCCAGTACTTATAAAACTTTATAAGGTACAAACTTGCAGAAAACGTAAACAGAAGAAAATTACCACTGAAAACGTCCTTAAATTTCTGGCAATATTTTGAAAACATCAAAAGCAATATCTATACTTTGACTACGGAGAGAAGGAGAGATATCATTAGCATTTTGCCACTTGTAATGCAAAAGAAAACAGGGAAGTTTATGGTTAATAAATCTTCTACAATGGGATAATAAAAAGTCGATTGAATTTTTTCAATCTGCTAAAATAAGAAAAAAGAGAGAGAAATTAAAACTAATGATATAGTGGATGAGATGAGCTATTCTGGCAATTTAATAAACATTTTGACTCAAGAGAAAGGATTGAATCGAAGGATGCAGTATTGCCAGGATCACCCTGGGCGACCCTGGAAGCTGGCGTCGAAGAAATATTTGGCGATGATCTGGAAAAACTTACGTTGAACAGTAGGATTTCTGACTGGCCACTGTCAACTAAGGAAACACCTCCTTACTATGGAGCTGCCGATATAAATGAGATGTCTCCTAATAACCTGTCCACCTTCCTGCAGGGAAGGACAGGATGGACTATTACCTAGGAGGACAACTCCTCGGGGGGATGTACAATGGGTCACATGTGGCCTAAGTGCTCCCTAATATCTACATATACAGATAGTGGTTGAAATGAATAACTGTACAAAAGTCAGTTTTGAAAGGTAATAATTAGCTTGCAGAATTTATAATCATATCTAGAAATTTTTTAATACAAGTTCAAAAATCTGTATATAAAATCAAAATCAAAACAATAGTTGAGACCCTATTTAGAAAAAAAAATTCGAAGGGTATAATAAGAAGCCATTATTAAATATTCCATAGAGGCATTGAAGTGTTACAGGATACGACTGGTGCAGTCATAAGGTTATGGTAGAGTGGTCAAAGAGAGAGAGATAGACAATTAATGGACTGAAAAAAACCCAACTATGATGAATTAATTTATGTGGATATTTCCATTTCATGACCTTTTCCGATGCCACTGAGGCGTAACAAATAAATTGTTGAAAAATGAAAGAAGATTACATTTTTGTCTGACTTTATTAACTGGCTCTCCGATTGCAGGGGAATGTATAAAAGCCGCAAAGGTGAAAAAGTAATGTTCCGAATCATACACTGTTATTTTTTCTTTCCTTCTTTTTAATATCTACATAACACACGAAGCGACATTATTATAACCTTGAGATGAAATATTTGTAAATAAAAACTTCTTTTTACTGCTGACAAAAAAAAATTATGATTTCGATGCTTCCTTGTATTTACTGTAAATATTATTAACCGTTCCTATTTAGATATTATTGAAATTCTGAAAATGTCACACGACAAAGGAATATTTGTGATACGATTATATTTTTTATAACTGTTTCTTAGGTACTTAGCAAGGCAAATTTTTCAGATTATTTAAAATATTTGTAAGCATTCTTTCGTACATATATGGAGGGCAATATTCTCGAAATTAATCAATATTTACATTTTCTTTAAAAAACGATTTCATTTGTCAGTGGTGTAGGTACCTAAATTTAAATCATCATCAAGCGATTGAAATGGAAATGTTAAACAGCTAACAGCTACTTCTGGTAGGTTTTGCTACTTGGTCCTATAGAAGAAATAAGCAGAAAAGAAGAGATAGAGGACAAAATCCGTTCCTTCGAAGAAGCACTATCAGAAGCGATAGAAAGAAGAACCACGACAACCGTATCGGAAAAATACGGAAATTTTCAACATCTGAGCGACGATCTGAAAGACTTGATAAGGGAAAGAAACAAAGCCCTAAGGATTGCCCGTAGAACACAGGACCGAGAAGACAAAATAAGAACCAGAATGCTCAAAATGGAAGTGGAAGAAAAACTGAAACAACACAACAGCGACACATGGAACAGGAAGATAAACGACCTAGACCCACAAAAACCAGTCCTGTGGAAAATCGCAAAACTTCTAAGAGAGCCCAACAAACTAATGCCACCTCTGCACGGAGCAAACGGTATGGCATACGAAGAAGAGGAAAAAGCGGATGCACTTAAAAACAACTTGGAATTACAGTTTATGCTCAACGAACACCAAGACGAAGATATGGACTTCTCTGACAGGGTAGAAGAAACCGTAGAAGATCTCGTAGAAGACCAGGAGGAGAACCAGGACATACTTGGATTTTCGACACCACAAGAGATAAAAGAAATACTGCGATTTATGTCAGCCAGGAAGGCACCAGGGATAGACGGGATCACCAACAGGGCTCTGAAAAACATGCCGATATAAGGAGTAATGCACCTCAACAACATAATCAACGCGATACTAAGGATGAAGTACTTCCCAGCAAGATGGAAAAAAGCTGAAGTAATCATGATTTAAAAAATGGGAAAATGTCCGACTTTCCTACAAAATTACCGCCCAATAAGCTTATTACCGTCAATGATCAAAATAGCCGAAAGAGTCATTCTAAGGATTCTTAAGACTCAAACAAGAGAACTGAACGTGATACCAGAGGAGCAGTTTGGATTTAGAGAAGAACATAGTACCGAACAACAAAACCTGAGACTGGTAGAATACACCACTCAAGGATTTAACCAGAAATAATCCACAGGAGCAATATTCTTAGATATCAGTAAGGCCTTCGATAGAGTTTGGCATGAAGGATTGATTTATAAAATGAATGAACAGGGATATACCAAACCCCTACTAAGACTCCTTTACAGCTACCTCAAAGAAAGGAATTTCCACGTGAAAGTAGGACAAGCCAAGTCAGAAAACGGAGAAATGGAAGCTGGAGTACCGCAGGGAGCGATACTATCACCCCTGCTGTATACTATATACAGAAAACACCATGATGGCAATGTACGCGGACAAGATGCAGAAAACCGAAAAACATCACGAGAAGACTGCAAACAGCCACAAACGCTATAGAGGAATGGTGCACCGCGTGGAAAATCCAAATCAACGGAGAAAAAATCCAGGCGGTTTTCTTCAAGAAAAGAAGACACAGTCTTGAAGAAAACATCGAAATAGACGGAGAAGAAGTCCCTTGGACGGACAAGGTCAAGTATCTAGGAGTTATGTCATCAGTCATTTTCGGTTGAGCGCGAATTTTAAACTAATGACATTTTTATTCAAATAATTTTATATTGATAGGTAATTTCGAGCAGCAAATATGTCAAAGACAATATCCTGGGTATACAAAATTATGTTGCACAAGTTTTTGTTGAATTACTATCCCTGAATTCTCAAAATATTTGAATTTGTCCACCACTAATAGAGAAATTCAACTTCTCAATACAATTTTTCGAGTAATAAAAACCTTGTAGTGACGCCTATGATAGTTAAAACTTCCGAAAAGATAAGTTATCGTAAAATATTAATTTTAATAAACCTTTTCGAAATCATTTCCAAATGTATTGGTAGGTGTAGTAACTTCCTTGGGTCAAAAAAATGTTGATAAAAAAAATGTATAACCACGTGAATATTCATTGTCTGTAATGCTAATTATTCATGTTTTTTTTTTTTATAAAATAATGTATGTCTGACGATGATTGGTATATGAAAGGTTATTGCTTTGTTTGGTATATCTATACGTTAATATTTTCCACTGTAACAATTTTTTCGCCTCTCTAACAACTCTCTAAAGAAATCTAAATAAATTGTCTTTTATCTAATACACTTAATAAAGTATTTCTCGAGTTATTCCATCCCATCCAAATAAAATTCTTTCAAAAAACGACCGTACAGAGGTTTTCAACTCGTTACTTGGGAGAACATTGTCGAGCCCCAAGGTGTTGTTTCAGAGACATTTGAAAAAAAAGAAGAAGAAGTCGCTAAATTCGAGTAAGTATAAGTATCCATTTTAATCACACCGTATTTTTTATGATTTTATAGTTCTTATATTAGGGCGATTTTCGGTATTTTCGAAATTAAGAGGAGAGAAGACTAAGAAAGAAGAAGGAGACGTACCATATAAAAGAGAAACGTGGAATTGGCACAAAATTCAAAAATGCTGATTGACTAATGTATAAATTTTTTGGAAAATCTTTCTATACCACAAATTCAACGCCAACTTTAACTATAATTTGAAAATATTTTGAAATATACAGGGTGTTTTTTTTTAAATATTCAAATTTTTAAAAAAGTCAGCATAACTCGTAACCCTCTGTATTTAGGTATAGGGAACCATTGTTAAGGAGTATTATATTTTTCAGGGGCAATCAGAAAATGCAATAAAATATAGGGTGTTCCATAAGAAAAAATATAACTTTGGTACGCCACACTTTATTGGAACACCCTGTATATCTCAAAATATTTTCAAATTATAGTTTAAGTTGGAGTAAAATTTGTGGTATAAAAAGATTTTCCGAAAAATTTATATTTTCTGCGATATTTGTCCGGGTGTATTTCATAATAATTTAGTATCTAAAAATAATCATATCAATTCTTTAAAATCTGTCGTTAGAATTTCTAGAATACAATTACTTAATGTTTATAAATAATTTTCTATAAGAATCACTTTTATACACGTTTCACTCGGTTTATCTCTAACAAATTATGCACACGGTAAGCTAAAAAACATCTTGTGACATATTCATTACGATTTAATTGTAATTTTGCAACATAGTCGTTCGTCGTCAACACCCGTGAAACGGTCCAGGAAAATGTATGACGTACCTAGGACAAAAATTACTCGATTTCGATGTCTCGAAATTCAATTGTTTACGTCGCAAGAATTAGATAAATATCATAAAAATTACCACAGATTAAAACAATTGAATGCGCGCTGCTCGTAGATTTGTGTGTACAGAATCGACTTTAAGTGAAATAATATCAAATCAGAAGACACAGAGGTTACCAAAATGTGAGATTACAAATATACCCGGAGCAGACATGGTATTGTGAATGTCCGTAATAACCACACATGGACTGATGCAAACCCAAACACACCTTTTCGATCAATGTTTGAATTGTTATTATCTACTACTATTTATTCAGAATATGTCTCAACTTCTTATGGACCTTGTGGATCCCAAAATCATTGATGAAGCTAAAAAACATTGTACCATTGATTCAAGTATTCCGGGAATATCCCTCTTTTTATATCAAATTAGAAATATTTCAACAACTTTTTGGCTAATCCGTCTCTGACTTTTTATAATTCTACCAACATTACTTAAACCGCAAACAATCGAATCCAACGATTTTTCCAAAGACTAAATCGTTATCTATTTTTAATGTTTTAATTTGCGTTATTACTAAATATCCTACTGCCGATTTTTGTACATGTAAGTCATTTATATTTTGTGCAATGTTTTAATTGTTTATTGTTTAAAAGAAAGAAAAAATAGACGGACCATTAAACAACTTTACTGTTCATGAGATAATTCTGATTGAGTAATTTTAATAAAAATGCTGAGGTTTATTTGTTTATGTATCTATATTGTTTGGAAATGTTTCTCAGATGTAGCAACTGATTCTGTTTGAACTTTTATAACACAATACACTTTGAATTGTTGTTAACTTTAGCAATAATCAGAAATCTTGATAATTATGCGTTCATTCAAGGTTGCGAAGGACCACACACTTCAAACACCCCTTATTAAATAAGGTAAAATTTTAAGCATTGCGCGCAACTCACCTATGCTGGACCAAAGAACCAGCCAGCTACTTGCGCAAACTGCCAAGTAGAACAGCCTGCGAACTACAGATGCCCATAGATACCAATTATCTTGAAGACAAGAAAATGCAGAAAACAGCCCCAGAAGCAACGAAGCCAGGAGTCAGCTAAGCCCAAGGTGCAGCTAACAATTCAAGGACACATTGGAGTGGGAGGAAACGAAATAAGAAGATGGGGCAGCTAAGAGAGACTGGAAAACTCAAGATATGGGAAATATAGTAAGTATAGGATGCTTGGAAGACAAAAAAATGGCAAGGACACAAAGCTAGGAGGGTACTTACATTGTGTAGTCATTACTTGTTGATATAACAGGAAGATATCCTAAAATTCCTTCCATATAGACTATAAGCCCATGGGGATAAAAGTGTTGCGATTGAAAAGAGCAGCAAACCCATTCAGAACGATAGTTTATCATGTTCCAGCACTATGGAGTACATTTTCTCTTGTGCAGAAATGCTCAGTGAAAAACTGAACATTTTATTTTTCACCCCCTAAAAATGTGATGAAACTGTACGCCGTATGTTATATTTGATAGTAGAATCATAGGAGATCGGTCCAGACTCTATGACGTTCAAAAATAATCGTTCGGAAAATCTAGGAAAATTGTTTGAAAACTATCATTTTCTACCCTCTAAAATCACGGTTTCAGGTGGTGAAAAATAGAATGTTCAGTTTTCACTGCGCTTTTCTGCACAAGAGAAAATGAATGCTATAGTGCTGGAACCGATGGTGGCATCATAAACTATGAATGGGTTTGCTGCTGTTTCAAATCGCGACACTTTTTCCCCATGGGCTGATAGTCTCAAAAAAACATACATTGATGAATTTCCATCGGAATAAAAATGGATTTAACGGATCTTATTTTGTCCAATGTATTTGTTTATTGCATATACCGTGAAACTGAACACGTTACATCTAATATGCATATCGAAATTTTAAACGTTCAATTCCCACGAAACCTGTTTGGAAAATAAGAAATCAATACAGGCTATGCATACATTCGGATCTCGCCAAATAATAATTAAACATTAAAATATATTCCACCCTTATTAAAAGCATTCGCGCGATCTTCCTCTGTACAAAACACATGGCCTACTTTAAATAATTTTCATTTCGAAATCTTACGATCTAGTTCTACCGACATAAAGTTCCTTCCCATCCAACCCTTCTTATTATTCTTATATTATTTTCCGGGGTGTCCTACCTATTGTATATCGACTGCGCCAATTGATTAATTTATGCAAGTATGCAAATCGAAAGGATTCTTAGGTATATATCGCTGTAGTAAAATAAATAACATGCATAGTTAATTTACTAAATTCGACTATTGTTCATTGAGGTATAGTGGAGGTTGATTGATATTCGCTTCTTGAACAGATGGTACGGTCGACCAAAGACTTGTACCCCTTTTTTTT